>QAOA01000143.1:193192-279229 GCA_003255065.1 Cercis canadensis
TAAACATGGTGTTTAATCCATAAATTGGCTTTGACAGGTACCAAGATGGGTAAATTGGAAATGAGAAGAATCTAGCAGCAATTCATGGAGAAAATGGCAATGAAAGCAGCCATCTACCAAGTTTTCTGCTAGACACGGGCAGTAACACGGCCGTGTGTACCCCGTGTCTACCATCCAGAGGCTACTGCTCAAGCTCATGGACAAACACGGCCTCAGACAGGAACAGACACGACCGTGCCCAAGGCCGTGTTGATCAAGCAGAATGTCCAAGAGAACAAAGACCCAGTCTAAGGGCAAACACGGTCAAGGAAAGAGAAGAACACGGCCGTGTGAGGGGCCGTGTTGAACAGGCAGAGGCTACAAAGTCAGGACACGCCCAGGCCAAAGAAGAGCACGGGCCATGTCTAAGTGACACGGCCGTGATCAGAAAGGAACACGGCCGTGTCAGAGCCCGTGTTCGATGACCAGAAATGCAACTTAAGTGACACGCCCAGGACCAGAAAGGAACACGGCTATGTCAGGGCCGTGTTCGAGCTATTTTTGACCAAATGACCTAATTCTGCACAAGTATAAAAAGGAAATCTGATGCATGGCAGGGGGAGGCCGTACTTGGGAAGAAAAGAGCAGAAGAACTAGAGAGCAAGGGGGAGCAATTGGGACTGGATCATCATAGAGTTTCTTCTTCTTCTCTTCTTTCATCTCATGTTGAATACTTATTTGTTTTTATTGAATTCAAGTATGAGTAGGTAAATTCTTATTATTAGGGGTTTGATGTAATTCATTTGTAATGAAGTTTCAAGATTGAATAAACTTGTTTTAGTACAACTTCTTTTGTTGAATAGAATTTGCTGTTCTTAATGCCTTTAAATGCTTAGCTACCATTTGAATGGTTAAGAGATTCGTTTCAACACTAGGAATAGTAAGATCCGAATGTGCTCTATAAATTCTGTCCTAAATTGAGTTAATCTAGGGATAGATAACTTCGTTTAGGTGGTATTAGATTAATTTCCTAGAACCAAATCACCTAAATTAATTGGTTGTATCAAGGAATTGGACAAGTAATTAGTATAGGGAGGATTGTATCACCAAGGAATTGGGTTCAATCACTTTAAGGAAATGAACCAACAACAAAGGAATTGTAACTGAAACAAGTAGTCCAGTATTGATTCTGAAATTACCTTGTCTATGAGGCAATCGAATTGCAAGTGAATGAAATCAACCCCTAACCTTTCTCATTCTTATTACAAATCTCACATTTAGATTGTCTCTTAAAGATTGTTACGATATTGTTGGAATTTTGTTACTTAGTGTCATTTAGTTAATTGCAGCAGCTCATTCCAGGGCTGCCTTCAATCCAAATCATTTATCCTTCCGAATAGAATCTTTATTGGTGAAATTGGTAATTGTTAGCCTTAATCCTCGTGGGAACGATACTCTACTCACTATTATATTACTTGTGTGACCCGGTATACTTGCCGGAAAAAGTCCCGTCAAGTATATAAGGAGCTAAAAGTCTCACAAATGTAACTAACCAAGAAACTCTGTGCTTTGAATTTCCGCCCATGATATGGTTACTGCAGTTATATATAATATATAATATATAATATGTGGTTACAGTGCAGAATGCTGTTCCATTAGTTTTTCTTTCAGTTATTTTTCCGTTTGTTATAATTATTTTATTGATTTATTGCAGAAAAAGAGACTTCGTTGGATACAATTCGTGTTGGACTTGATCAAATCTATTCCATTGGAAGCATTTTATTGGGTCGGGAAAAATTTGCTCGCAAAAAGATAATTGCTTTTCATTATCCTGTGTTTTCCCACAAATATGGCTTTCTCCATAACAATGGCTTGCATGTCACTCCTTAATTGTTCTTCGCTTTAACTGTTGATTGTGAAAATAAATGAATGAAGCGAGATACAATTACATGTCATATGTAAGATAAGAATTTTATCTTGTTTGTAGTGTGGATTTTACTCTGTATGAAATTTGGAGATGTACAATTACACCAATATCGTTTTCTCTATAGAAAATAGTTTTTATAGAATATAATGGCCCTTTCGTTTTGAGGTTGCCTGATCACTCATCCAGATTTCAATAATGTAGTGGTTAATGCCTGGAAAAATGAAGTTATGTTCCAGAGTGTCTTCTTCGTATTAAAAATGAAGCAATATCCTTTAACCCCATAAAGTTTGGCAACACTTTTCAAAGGAAGCAGAAAATTAACACCTTGAGTAATTCACTATCTTTGTAAGATTTCCCGAGCATTTGCAAGCCATTTACACTAAAAGTGATACCGTAGGTACACATTCTTTTCACAGAGGATTCCTCACCTCTAACCTAGAATCTCATGTTATACTTCACCTCCTCTTGACTCTAATTAGACCCTTATGGATTTAATACCCTAATACAAGAATTACAAAACCCAAAAAACTCTGACTCAGCGTTAATTGAACAATTGAAGAACAAAACTCAAGCAATTCTCTAGGAAAAAGCTTCAACAATTGAGAACTCACACACAAGGATTTGAGAGGAGGCTCTTCGTGTCCTTGGTCTCTTAGAGACCCTCTATTTATTGATAGAGCATCTCCATAACTAACCCTATCTAGGGTTATTTAGGGTTTCTGTATAAAGTTTAAATTTTAAATTATTGTTACATAGAGCTAAGATCTTATCTCTTTATTCTTTAAATATTTTGAATGCTTTTGTAACCTATATACACATCAATACAAAGAGAAACATATATTTCCCTTCCATTCGATTATCTTATTTCTATATGGTATCAGAGCTAATTGCTCAACAACAAATTTTTTCCCATGGCCTCAGACTCAGATTCATCCTCTTCCCTCCCCTTAACTACTATTGCTTTCACCCTTCATCAACCACCATCCTTGCTGATTTCCTTCACCTCCTCCTATATCCCCATCAAATTCAACCAAACCAACTATTCTTCTTGGCGTACTCTAGTAGATGCCCCTTCCAAGCCTATGAACTTATGTCCTTCTCAGACGGCTCCAACCCATGCCCTTCACCCAACATTAGTGCCAATGGCACTACTGTTCCCAATTCATCCTTCACCTTATGGACCTGTCAAGATAAATTTATTCTTCATGCTATCACCATCTCTCTTGAACCTGATGTTCTCAACCTTCTTGGCAAACCCTCCATAGCTAAAGGCTTGGGACCATCTTAAAACCCTATTTGCTAACCAATCTTGATCCGGACTTATGTCTCTCAAAGCCAAGCTTTCCACCCTCACTCGTGGCTCTCAATCTGTCACTTCCTATCTTCAATAATTGAAAATTCTTGCTGTAGAAATTGCTCTCATTTCTCATCTTGTTGATGACCTTGACCTTGTCATTTATGCTCTAAATGGTCTTGGCTCTGGCTTTAAAGAAATCACTGGCCCGTGACACCCTTGTTACCTTTCCTGAACTCAAGGAAAAATTAGTCCCCACATCCCTCACTCAATCAGCAGCCATGGCTCCTTGACACAAGCGCCTCCTACCATGTCACCACTAATTCGGCATCCCTCTATAACAAACAAGATTATCAGGGATATGACACCATGACGGTTGGCAATGGTATAGGTTTGCCCATTACTCACCTTGAAGCTTCATTTTTACTATACTAAAATTCAAAGCGCTTTATTTTGTATTGAAAAGTACAGAGAATTAACTGATCATGATGATACATGAGTTCGTGTTATCAAAAGATGGTACTTGAGGTTTTCCTCATTCTCTATTTCCTCTCTGCTGCTTATTCTCTGTTTTTCTGTCAAACACAACAATAAAAAGATGACACATGCTTATGATATTAAATTATTCATTTACTATTTCATATATTAATTTATTTTTCATTTATAGTTTTTTATGTGAAAAATTCATAAGGAAAATTGAGCTTCACGTAACAAACATTAGAAGCAGAAGTTTCAGTAAGTCACTGGCGGACAGTTGACTTTTGCAGTTTTCTGGTCAATTTTAATCTTTTCACTAATTTTGGTTGTTAAATCTACTCTTGGCTTTCAAGTTTTATCCATCAGTCCTACGCGGTATATTTTAACCTTCTGTAACATTAAAGAAACATAAATGTACATGATCTTAAGAGAAAAAAAAAAAATGGGNAAAAAAAAAAAAAAGGGACTTATCCATTGAAAGAAATTTTCAAATTTAATGTTTAAATTCTATAACTAACTACCCCCAATAGTTTCCGCATGGATATAATTTTTTTTTTGAAAAACGCGTTTATCCAAATTGAGTGTTAAAAGAACTCATGTTAATCCAATACAAAAGAATGTAATTAATTAACTGTCAACTAACTAATTAACGTGTCATCTAGATATGATACTAGAGGAGTCCTCATGGCATCCAATTCTTATTCCTTATAGGCCTTCACCTCCAAAACCCATTATAAAATTAATAGTTACGCCACTTACGCTTACATACCACTCCTCAAACTTCTCTCTTTTCTCTTTATTCTCTTTCTCTGTCTCTTTCTGTTGTCTCAATCTTAGAAGCCTACAACGCCATGCAGCAGGGAAACTTCAGATCTGTGTTGGCGTTACCTCTTATTCCAGTTGCAGATAGTGATGCAACAATGCAGAACAACGTCATCGATTATGAACAATACCTGGCTTCGCTTCCACAGGCGTACCGCTTCAACCCTACTGAAGAGGAATTGGTATATTACTTAAGCAAAAAGGTTACGGGTGATTACATACCTTCTGTTTTCATTTGTGAAGTTGATATCTATAAGCTTTCTCCAGAAGAACTCAAAAGTATGCAGAAAATTAACTATATATGATGAATCTACATCTACACGTTCACCATCTTTATTTTTTCTTTATATTTTCTTGTTCTCTACTTTTTGATTTATGAAGCACATAGAACTCAAATTTCAATAATTTATTATATATTATATTATTTTTTAATTATTTAAGGTTAGATTTCAGTTATTTTGCATGTTGGTGTCTATGTTTCATATATTATTTTTTTAATTCAATATGTTTCATATATTATTGGACCTTTCACATGTTATAGGTAGCAGTAACATGTGTCAATGACTTTTTTCAAAAAAAAAAGAAATTTGGTAAATAGTTTTTTTTTCTCCCTAGGTTATCATATATCATCATATTCATCTTTTAAATTGTGTCCATCATCTTTGATTTTAAATAATGTTTCTAGAAGATCTCTCATTCAATTGTAAATATTATAAATTGTGTCCTAAAACAGTAGATATATATATGTTACAAAACTACGTTCAATAGGCACTGATTACGGTTAATGGCTTCTCTTTGAGCTATAAACAGCTAGGTATAAACGCGAAGGACAGGATAACATGTTCTTCTTCAGTCATAGAAATCGGAAACACGCAAACGGGAAACGTCCATATAGAACAGTTGCAAGCATTGGTTACTGTAGAACTTCTAGAACAAATCAATTAAAGTGTGGAACCCGCGTAGTCGGAAGCAAGATGATACTGAATTTTCACATGGGAAGATAAAAAAATAACACCAAGACCCATTGGATTATGGAAGAGTTCATTCTTAAGGAAAAGAATACTATCCCTCCTTAAAATCGTGCAACTTTATTTGCAGATCCTCTTGACAAGAAAGTAAGTGTTTAAGGTCTTAACTATATATCTATTTCCTGCAACTTTGAAGATTAATATGCCTAATTGCATATTCAATGTGTCAAGTTAACTGATATGACTATGAGTGAGCTTTAGAAGTCGTTCCCCTGATATTAATTATCTGTTATATTATAGACAAATTATTAATGCCTCCTTATACCTTAACATTGACTTGTGTAGCTGGATGATTGGTTTCTATACAAACTTTATTACCATAAAACTAAAGCTGATAAGCAAGAATGCCAAGACGCTCAAAAATTGGAAATCTCAAACCAAGTGCTGCAAAATCCAGCTTTGGAGTCACAGTCAAAACAGAATCAGCCCTCAATGGTCATGCCAATTAACACATTCATCCCTGCAACAACACCTGCAGCTTCAACTGCAACTTCAATTGCAACTGCAGCTCCTGTTCATTCAACTAATTACTTGGGCAATTGGAAGATGCATGAGTTCATTCTTGAGAATCAAGTAAGTGTCTAATTAACTATATCTTATTCTTATTATATTAATTAATCCATGTGGCCTTGAAAATTAATATAACTTTAACTTTTATTTGTGCAGTTAGATGATTGGGTTCTATGCCAAATTTATGGCTGCCAAACTAAAGATGATAAGCCATAATGCAAAGACACTGAAGAAGTGGAAATCCCAAAGCAAGTGCTATAAAATGCAACTCGAGAGTCAGAGTCACAACAGAATGAGCCTTCAATGGTCATGGCAATTGACACATTCATCCCAGCAGCTCCTGCTAATTCAACTCATTGCTTGGGCTATTGTGAATCAAGCACACCTTTTTTTGACAATGGGGATTACTCGGCAGCCCTGCTTCCAAAACCATCCATGGGAGACTCGACATATTCTATGCCTTCAATGCCAGGAGATGACAATGATTTTATGCTTCCACAGGAAATCCCAAACCAAGTGCTGCAAAATCCTGCTCTAGAGTCACAGTCACAACAAAATCAGCCCTCAATGGTCATGCGTATTGACACATTCATTCCAGCAACTTCAACTACAATTGCAACTCTTGCTCATTCAACTCATTACTGGGGCAATTGTGGGCCAATCACACCTTTTTGCGACAATGGAGATGACTTGGCAGCCCTGCTTCAAGAACCATCTATTGGAGACTAGACATATTCTATGCCTTCAATGCCAGGCTATGACAATGGTTTTATGCTTCCATAGTGGCCACCAGTGGATGACCAATTCATGACTGAAGATTTTGATGCATTCAAACAAGACTATTTGGTGAACCTTCCGGAGTTGAACTTATAAATTCTATAGATATGACACGAGTATGATTCATTTTGTGACCCATATTATATTATATTATTTTATTATTATTATTTTTGGCTATGAAGTTGGCCTACAACTTGGTTGCAGCTAAGCTCTATTTTATTTATTTATTTATTTTTTTGTAATGGTAGTTAGGATTTAATCCCAAAAGTTTTGTTGTTCAGCTAATGAAGGCAATGCCTTCAATTGGGCATCTATTTTATTATTATATATGCAGATATCAGTTTCTGCAATGCCTTCATCAGAGTAAGTTGTGGCAGTTTTTTCTCCAGAATTGGCAAAGTAAGTATGCTTAGCCCCACAATCAATTAGTTTTTCTTTCAAATTAACAAAAATTAGCGGCTCAGTCCACCATGTTCCTATTTGCATCTCTATGACCTGAACAACAGGTACAGAAATTAATTTTAAAAATATAGAAAGTATAAGATGTAACCAATTTTATTTTTTCGGTCATTGGAATAAACCTTCCAAAAACAACTAATTTCAAAACCTTCTTAGTATAAACTCAGCAACATGGAGTTTGACAGAAATGTTTGGAAGTATGTAATAAGAGTTAGCATCATGGCAGGGCAGTTGCTTTATTTCTTTAAATCAGTTGAAGACATGTGCGGATTGACAAGCCTGAATATTTATGAGCCTTGGAATGTGAAACTTAGAAACACTAAAAGATATGAGATGACTACTTCATTTTGATAGAGATACGCTATTATTGGTTTATATCAATATTCCCCTGCCAAAAGATAGCTGTCTGTGGCAATGATCAGCAAAAATGTAAGAGACATTAATTCTCATACATAGTACGTTAATTTCAACTATATAAAAATTTAAGTGAGTTTAGAAGTTACTACACGTAAAAAAATATAAAGTAGTGCGAAAATAATGGTATTCAAAGTGTAATTTTTTTTTTAATAATATTACTTGTATATGAATTGATCTCACATTATCTCATATTTTAAGTAAATTTAGATAAGTTTTTTTTTTTCTTAAATATAAAATTTAACAAGTATTGCAAGCTAAGCCTAATTAGAACATAGACAGCATAAATTTTTTAGGATCTTAGGTCATTCCTTATGGTGTCATATCTCCTTTCTTCCTTTTTTATTAGGGAAAAAAAAGATAATAAAAAGAACAACAAATTACAAATTTGAATGCAATAACAGTTAATTCACAAATTTTGTGAATTTTTTTGAGCATAATATACATTATGAGAACTTTCAATCCAACAGTTGGATCAATGAAATTTACCTTCTACTAAAAATATTTAATAGTGTATGCATGTCAAGTCTCACACTCGATGTAAATGAATCTCCACTCAAATATATATCAAATAACAATAAAGCATATTATTTGATAATATCATTAACTTTATTAACAAAAGTTAAAGTAGATGCCAGAATGCTTAGCAAACACACAGGCACCGACTAAGAATTTAATAACGGTTACCTTAATTTCAAGAAAGTGCATCTGAATATGGCTTTGCGTACTACCCAAAAGCAAAAATGGAATTGGCTTTGCGTCAGGGCCTAGACAAGAATTTCTTTTGTCCTCTGTCCCAGCTAAAGTGCTCGTTCAGACAAGAATATGTAGCCAGTGTTACTCTATCATCTCTCGTCTATATATACCGATTCTTGTCTCTTCTTCCTCTCCATGACCGACAATAGAAACCCTTGTGCTTCTATCTTCTTCCCCTACTAGACCCTTAATATCTGATTTCTTCTTCCTCTTCTGTGGTCCGTTTCAGTCTCTCAGGTTCTGATCATTGCTCCCTCAAGACTCATCCAACTTAGCTGCATTTGCTGACTCCTCTTTCTGTGTGCTTCCACATTTTAGCATTCTGAAGCTAAAGAAAAAACTCAATTCTTAAGAATGAGTAGGCCTCTGATTTCCCATCTATTTAATTGAAGCACTGTCTGTTTTTCCAAATTTATTCTTCTGTTTGATTATCAAAATAAATTTTCATCTTGCAGATCTCAGAGATTCATACCCAAAAGCTTCGGCAAAGCCCAGAAAGGGTAATAAAGTTTACATAGTTTTTCTAGTAAAGGGTATTTTGGGATTCTAGGTCAAAAGATTTGGAATTTAAACCTTTTTCTTGGCCTTCGGGAGGCTTGCTGAGTGGGAGTGTTTATCTCTTTTTCAGGAAGACTTTTACTTTGATTCTTTGTTTGTTTGTTTTTAAATTTTATGAGCTGTGTTAACCTCTGTTATGCAATGGTGATTTTAACGTGAGTTGGTTCCCTAATGAGAAGTTGGGGGTTCTAGGGTTACTGTGAGTATGTGGAGTTTTGATAATTTTGTTAGAGACTGTGGCTTAATAGATGTTTCATTCTCTACTACTCAATTTACTTGGTCTGTTTCTAGAGGGCGAGTCATGTCTTCTTTAATTGATCATTTTTTATTGGCCACATCAATTTCAGCTAGTTGCTTTAGAAATTGAAACAAGAAAATTGGTTGAGATGAGATAAAAAGCTAGTTAAAAACAGGTGACAAGGAGTCTGCGTGTATGACTTGCATAAATGAGTTTAAGAAATGAGGTTAACTAATAATAAGGCTGAATATCAATAAACTATTGGTATTTAGCACAATAAGAAAAAATGTGTAATATTTTATTTTGTTAATTAATGTTTGCTTTTGTTTAGTGAATGTAGTCTTGCCCTAATTATTCTAGTTTACTAGAGGGATTAATTAGCTACTATAAGTTTTGGAAAAACCCTAAGAAACAAATACGTAATTTGCTTTCTAAATATATTTTAATTTATTCGGCTTATGGGGTTTTGCAACCAAGCCCTACTATTGAATGTGAAACTAAAATAAAATTCCCTGATGTAGCCAACGGTGGAGAAGATCTTACTTTTCAACTAATTGATGGAAATGGCAACTTCAATGATGAGGGATTGAAAACTTTTGCAAGGGAAGTAAATCTCTACCAATGTGGTCGTTCATATGCTGTAGTCGCTATAATGGGTCCACAGAGTAGTGGTATGCATTATTCCTCATTCAATAACTTCATTAATTTTTTTTCTTGACCAAAAATATGTTAATGATATAAGGGAAATACTGTAAATAATATAAATATAATATGAGTTTATACTCAAATCAAAAGTTCACGTGGAACTTTGAATTGGAATCTTATTTCTCTTATGAGTTTAAATTTTTTTCACCTTGATCTATTACTCACATTGAAATTTCTCTCCTATATTTTTTTATCTGAACAAATCACCCTTTAATCTATCTGATATCTTATAAATTACTAAATGGAGGTTACCAACATGCCTTAATATGCAGAAAATACATATTCTACCCCTATTTGGACATAGTTGAAGAATAAAGTCATCTAAGAAATATTAGGTTACATGACTATCTGCTTTTGAGCATTTTTTATATTTAACTTCAAATTGAAATATGGGATTGCTATTAGAGTGCATATTGATAATACTACATATAGATTTGGGGCAATGTGCTCCAATAAAAAAAATTGAAGTGGAGGGGGCGTAATTGGACTAATAGATTATTGTAAGAAAGACAGTTAACCATTTTAAATTAAAGCATAAATACAACGTACAAAATAGTAAAATCATAATTAATATTATTTAGGTTCTTAGCATACTTTTCCACTTGTGGTCTGAGTGAATAATAGTTTACCCACCCGTAATTTCACAAGTTTCATTTTACCTACCCTTGTTTGTCACCATTAATTTCATATTAGTAGAAAATCTCAAATAAATCAACTTTCTTCATTTGTAAAAGTCGACATTTTTTTAAGGAGTGAGACAAAATGCTTTTGTACTAATTTGAACAAGGTTAGGTAACACAGAATCAAAATTGATAGAAGTTATTTGGTGAGTAAAGTGAAAGTCATATTATCACAAACAACAAGTAACTAATATGTTCTGACAAATCTTGATATATTCTTAACTGTCTTAATTTAGCATTGACATCTCAGAGTACAATTTTTGTTATTACCTGGTTTCTACAGGGAAAAGCACATTACTCAATCATTTGTTTCGTACCAATTTCAAGATGATGGATGATTCTGAAGGAAGGCATGTGATTCTCAAATGCAAGTGTATATATCTCATCGCTTATGATCAATTAAATAACAACTAGTATTGGCTTTTTTAGGATTCAAACAACTAGAGGGATTTGGTTGGCAAAATGTCCTGACATACAACCTCTCACGCTTGTGATGGATATGGAGGGTACAGATGGAAGTGAAAGAGGAGAGGTTTGATCTTTGATGATTTTATTTGCCTTAAATTCTGCTTCTAAAATTTGACCATAATGGTGATTGGTTATATTGCCATGATTTCTTTTAGCTTGCTCATAAAATTGAAATACAAATGAAACATAAGAGAACCTAGTGTGGGCCTCTTCAACCCTTACCAAATATGCTTTACCCATTTAGCATATATATGGGCTCCTGATATTGTATTAATTACTAACCCTGATCTATTATTTCAATTTCAATTTTCACCCTAAAATATCAATTTGAGCATATTGTTCCATATTCTATTTCTATTTAGTATTAGAGTAAATTACACCAATCTTCCCTGGAGTTTGCTGACTTTACATCTCATCCCTTCTATAAACTCAGTTAACTTAGAATGTTACCTATAGATTTTTTTAAATTTTTTTTTAAATTTTTTATTGCAAAAGATGACAATGACTCAATTGTCCTTCTAAAGTTCGTTACCATCGTTGAAGTTCCAATAGCATCAAGTAGTTAACAAAGAGCCAAAAGGGTGGTTCGTTACAGTGCACGACTTGTCTATTAGAATGCTCATGAACAATATTTACATGAGCAACTGAAATTTTATAAGTTTGTTTTCATGAAATAAAACTAAAAAGGCAAAGTTAATACACTTGTTCAACATCTCAATCTTAGTTTTACATTTCAAGACCCGTTTATCATGTAAAATCATATATGGTCATTATTGATTACAAATAAAACTTTTAGTTTAGTAATTTTTCATGATTTTAATATAAGTTAATCATACAAAAAAATTATGTAATCAACTAGATTATCATTAAGATACTTTTTATCAAATGCTTATCACTAGAAAATTAGAATCACTGTTCAATATATATATATATATATATATATACTCATTTCCTCATACATTGTTTTATTTTCTTTCCAGGATGATACTGCATTTGAAAAGCAGAGTGCTCTTTTTGCTCTGGCTGTAGCAGATGTTGTTTTAATAAATATGTAAGATTTTTTTTTTAAAAAAAAAAAAAGAGGAAAATTGCTTCTATAATCTATAGTATAACTTATAATTTATTGCTACAAATTTATTCAATTTCTGCACAAGAAAATTGTGCTTCAGTCCTTTTACATTTGTGTTTTTCTTTTCACTTAGGTGGTGTCAAGACATTGGACGTGAGCATGCTGCTAATAAGCCTCTTTTAAGAACTGTATTTCAGCAGGTATATATACATTTTGAAAAGAATATCTAACTTCTGTTGCAGGAAAAGTTGGTGCCAAAAGTAACCTGTAGCAACAAATTGGTCATTGTGTTTGTTTTAATATGTTTTAGGTCATCATCCAATTCAGTAATAAACCACGTAAAATCACATTGATGTTTGTTGTACGTGACAAAACAAAGGTGCGTGTTTTATTCTAATGCTTGACATGGAATTGCAACTCATTTTTATCTTACTTGTCACCATTGGATTTTCATTAATGTGTATTGAATTCTATTATGATTACAGTCACCAGAAAATATTTTAGCAGGGAAACTGAAAGAGGATATTGAGAAGGTAACCTGTTACCTATCCCTTCCTTTTGTCAAATTTGACACGAAGATGTGTTAAATTGTTGTCTTCTCGAACTTTCCTTTCTTTTGTGTTTTTCTGCAGATATGGGCCTCTGTTCTTAAGCCATCAGGAAGCAGCAATCTCCAGCTTCATAATTTTTTTAAAGTAATTTGAAGAACTCAATTATTTTTTTAAAATAATTCTAGAGTATTATGCTAAAATAAAATTTGAGGACTATTGAGGATTTTCTCTTGTACCCTTGATAATTTGACAGGTTGAAGTTGTATTTCTTCCAAATTACGAAGAAAGGGAACACGATTTTAAATTAAAGGTATGCATCCAGTGCATGTGAAAGAAAGTTTATTATTCATATACAATTATGGAAAGTAAAACATGTACCAATTCATGACTTAAATTTTATCTGTAATGAACCAAAATTGTACCATCAATAATCTTTAACCAGTTAAATATTTCAATGTAAGCAGTCTTTTAATTTCAAAATACATTTTTGGCCCAAAATCAGAAGACACATATACAACATAGATGGTCATGTTCGATTACAGTTAACAATTTTAATTAGTCTCTTTATCATTTTCTTTATGAGTATTTTTTATTTAAAACACTATCTCATGCTAAGTAGAGGATCATTAAGATAGCTTTTGTGAAGTGTTTTTCACAGAAAGCTATAAAATAAGTCACTTGTAAAATATTAAGCTGCACCACTGATGTATTGAATATAAAGCATTAAAGCTTACTGCAACATGTGTTACGATTTCAAACTTTTATTTTCCCCATTAAATACCAATATCTATTATCCTCGAGTCTCAAAAAAAAAAAAAAGTCCAAAAGAATTCATTTTCATTTGTTGTTGCTGTTATTATTGTTATGATTATTTTTGTCGTTGCTTTTGCAGGTTAAAGACTTAAAGCAACGATTTGTTCATTCCACTGCACCAGGTGGGCTTGCAGATTCAGGGGACCAAAAAGAGCCAGCTTCAGGGTTTCCTATGAGTGCACAGAAAATCTGGAAAGACATCATGAGAAATAAGGACCTGGATCTTCCTGCCCAAAAGGTGATTCTTGTTTTTGAAACTAATTTGGAGTTATTTAAAGTTCACATGTGTATATTATAACTGAGTTACAATTCCAAACCATATTACAGCTTATTCTGTTAAAGGAGAAGGAGTTTTTAGAAGACAACTATTTCATTCACTTATCTTCGTATTTATACTAAAACATAAAGCCTTCAAATCACTAATATTAAATCTTAACATTCTCTCTAGGCAACATAGAATAGGATGCATCTTACTTTGGGACTCTTTAAAATATCGAAAACACCTAAAAAAAACTGAAAGTTTTAGACCCTATCCTGTCACTGTGCTTGTTTGTTTTTTTCCCTTTTATTTTCTACTGTTACTAAAAGGAAAAATTCCTCAAGAGAAAGATGGTATGATACTCTAGAACTATATATGTTTATTAGTTTAAGTTGTGGTTATTTTGTATGATCAGCCACATGTACCTACTCTGTTTAAAGATGTGACTATTAAGTATTAGTTATATTTTGTTATTCTCTTTTTAAATGTGTGGTTGTTAAAGTATATGAAAGGGATAAAAGCAATAAATTATATTTATGTGATTAATTTCGCCATAAACTATAATATAATCAAATTTTCTGTGGCTATAAGTAATATTAACTCAATGGCACACCTTAGGAGTTGATAACTTGCTACTTCATTATAGAAGTACCGGGTTCAAATTTCCTTATTGTGTAGCATCTGGTGGGTCAAAAAAGAAAATGCAATTCAGTGTCTGGGCTTCACTCAATGATCACTCATTTGAAAAGTGATATGCATAATAATCATATATATAGATGACTAAATAACCACATCAGGTGATAAGACACTAAATAAGGATAATATAAAACAAGTAGTATTAAATTTATAATGTAGCCCAATGCTTAATTATTATAAATAATTGTCCCACCATGATTCATAGTCCATATCAGAAATAGATAAACTGTGTAAATCGTCTTCATAGCCAAAAATAAAAAAGAAATAAAAACCTTATAATGCTATACAACCATAATTTGGGTTGTTAGATTTAATTTCTAAATTTTTTTGATACCCTCAATTAGAAAATCTACCTTTATTTATATAATAGCTAAAAAAAAATCATAATTAATTATATTTTAACCATATGCTTCTAAGAAAACTTTTTTTCGCTCGTCTTGTTCAATTTGTTCAATCCATTTGTATAGCGTTTCTTCACACATCAAGGGAAACCAATTTCACCCATCCAATGAAGTTAAATCCAGAAATCTTCAACATAAATTTTTGGGCATTTGTTAGTGTTTAGTTATTAGTTATTTTTTCTTATCCATTCTTGGTTTGACAAATAAATGTTTCATTTCTTACAGATCATGGTGGCAATTGCACGCTGTGAAGAGATTAAAAATGAACAGTATGATTATTTTCAAATGAATGAGGTATACAAAATAACTGTTAGCATATTGTGAAACCTCTTGATTTTGATTATTCGTATGTATCCTATAAATTGATTCACATTTATTATCCAGGAATTGCATAACTTGCGCAAGGATGCACAATTTCGCTTCATTCCTGATTTTTGGAAAAGAGTGAACTCAATGCTCAACACTTATGTGTCAAAGTTAGTATTTTCGTTTTCTTTGTGATCTACATTCATAGTATCAATGTTAACACTTGCATTGTATGTGTTATCGGTATTCATAGTTTCAGCATTTTTATTTTTAAATTGAAGAGGAAACAACCATTTAGTTCTTAAAACATGAACCCTTTATCAATTTAGTTCCTAATCTTTAATTTGTGACCAATTGTATATCTGAATCTTCATACTTCTGCTCTTTCCTTGAATGGGTTGAATGAGATTTTGCCCTTGTTAATTAGGGTAATTATATATTTTTTTGATTCTAGGTATGATGCAGAAGCCTTACATTTTGATGAAGAAGTAGCAAATGAAAAGCGAGAGGAGCTTATACAACAATCATTACAAGTAATTTTTTCTGCTATGAACCTTGCACAAACAAACATTTATTATACATTGTTAGCTGGTCTTCACTTGTTTTTATATTTTTTAAGTGACGACATAAATGTTTGAATCTTAATCACCATCAAATTATCCAACCCTCACTACATATACTAAGCAAGTTTGTAACCTTTATTTTTTCAAAGTAAAACAAATGCAAATTGAACTTGAAAGGGAGGCACGAAGGATCTAAGAGAAAAGGGAAAGTAGTTTCCTCACTGTCTGCAATTCGCATGGAATATAATTTGACAGAATTTCTGTTTATTTTTGCTTTTTCCAATGTATGTATCCTGTAGTACTAGTACTATGTTAATCAAATCTAAAAATTAAAATGTTCTTTTATTTTTATAGGAAATTGTTTGATGGATTTAATTATAAAATAAGCCTTTTAATTTATTTATTTTTTAGGTTCGTGGGGGCAAATGCCTGCACTTTGCATAACTTAGATCAGACAATATTTCATGCATATCTAACACATAGAGGCATTAATTTGAGAAATCAATTGAAAAAGATGTCTGGGAATTGATCTTCACTCTTGCAAAATTTCAACACAATTTCCTCTTCAACTCTCTCTATAATAAGCTGAAAACTGAGTTCATTTTGTTTGGTGCAATTATGAAAGTCTAGATTATAGCAATGGCTAGATGTCACAAAAGATTGTGGAGGAGGAACCTTGCTTTTGGAATGTATTATACTTTGGCTAATGATAAAGCCATGTGTACTATGTTTCTTTGACAACCATGAGACAACTTTGTTTCCCTATGAAAATTGAGTAACTGATGTGTTTATTCTATCATCAGTTGAGTTAGTCCATCCCTGTTAGTGTAACCAATCAATATTGTCTTCTTCAACTTGGTATAGAATACCATAGTTATTGGTGCAAGACATAATAAATAATGTCTGGTAACAAATGACCTCACAAGTTTTCTATACAAAGTATTTATTTGCCTTATACCCTTTTCATCTTTTTTTTTTTTGAAAGATTCTCATTAGAAATTATTGATGTAGAAACTAGCTTCGCAATCTGCCATAGAAAAAAACTTCTCTGATAAATCTACTACAGCATATTTCTTTTGAGAAAGAAAACTTCTTCCATATTCTTGCTACACTTTCATACTAAGAAAGTACTCCATGAGCCTTTAGTCAGCTCAAATCGATTCTTCATGGCCTTTACAAAATCTTCTACGGAATACGAAGATGAATAGATGTATTAAAACCTTTCTCCATTACTTATTTGGAATTCTTTTGACTTTCAATGTGCTTCTTGGCAATGCAGCAATGCTACTATACTAAGGCCTTATTTCTGCAAAGTTAATTATATATTTCTCCTCTATATTTGTTAGCTTGTTGAACCTGTATATCAAGCTATGGTGAATCATTTAAGGCTGAAACATTTGGCGAAATTCATGGAAGCATTCGATAAGGGTTCAGATGAACAGAACAGATTTAACACGGTTGCGGATCACATTCAGTATTGTTTGCTTGAATTTGACAAAGATTGTGCAGGTATGTGACAGTTAGAGAGTTTTCTTTATAAATCAATGGTGAATTTCTTAGTTCTTTATGAGATTCATGTTTTATAATGTAGACTTTTTAATTCTTTTTATGTTTATTTGTTATATTAAAAGTATATCATTTACCCTTAGAAAGATTAGTGGATTTAGGCCACAATAAATGCCAAGGGAGATTGAAAAGATTATAATTAAAATCAAACTTATAGTTCCAGTTATAACATTTCTTGAGTTCTATAAATTCTTTGACTTCAATGCTAATATATGTAGAAAAAATGTATGTATGCACTAGAAGAGTCTCACGAGTGTAGTTAGCTGAAAAGTGATGTAATGTAAATGTTCATATTTAATGGGATACCATGTTGGTATTCTTTTTCATTTTCGTTTATGAGAAATTTTGTTAATTATAGAAAAAATTGGACCTATGTAGATTAAAGAATTAGGAGAATATACAACACAATACACTGATAACTTAATCTTGCAGCTATCAAAGTTGGTAGAGCGAAGTGGGACGCATTGAAAGCAAGGGCTAAACTTGGACGTGATATGAAATCATATGCTGCTACCAAACGTGAAGACAAACCAGTGTCAAAAGTCAGACGACTCTATGAGGTATGACATTTATAGTTCATATTTATAGAACAAAGAAGTTATTGTCTACAAAAGGAAATGCTGAAAATGTTTCTTAATATTATATTTGGTAAGTAATGAGGAATGACATTTAATAAGTCATTTACTTATCATAATTATATCCCATTTTTATTAAATTTTGGTTTTAGTACACTACTGAAAAGTTTTGGCTATTGATTTCTTGACCTTAAACCGATCTAGAGTTTTATTGAAGAGCTTTTGGATGGATCTTATTGTAGTTATTTTTCCTTCTAACTGTCTTGGTGCACTAATCAAACTGTCGCTGACTCTATTTTTATTCTTGTGCTACAATTTTTAGATTTTGCTACAACTTTTTAGATTATGGGTACGACTGTATGAATCTATACATTAATTTCTAATCCTCTAATTTTTTATGTTCATGTGCATTTGTCGTTTTTGGGATTTAATGAGCCATTTCACTAGAGCAGTTGTTAGAATACTTTTATTCTACCAAATATTTTGAACTCCGATTCACCATGACTTTAGTAATTATCATAACTGCAAAACACAATGGAATTTTCCCATGGGAATTACTTTACTGATGTTCTTTTTTCTGTCTGTAGCCAAAACTGAAACAAGAATTATCAGACTCTGTGGGATATCTTTTGTGCGAAGAAATAGATTCAACTTGGTCAAAAATAAGAGAGCATTTCATAAGGGTGATGGATCCAACTCTCTCTCAACTTGATAATACATTATCAGAGCTTGGCGTTGATGAAGAAGGTAAGAAAGAAATGATTGAGAAAATATTGGAATATGCAAAAGATATAGTAGGAGCAAAGGCCAGAGAAGAATCTGGTAGGGCCAAAGACCATATGATGAGGAAGTAAGTTGCATCTAATCATGGAATTTGGATTTGTTCCCACTCTTTGAAAGTTTCTACAAATTAGGCTTATATGGACAACAATTTAATGGAAAAACAGATTTGTCAAACATTTCAAGTATCATGATGATTCATCACCACGCGATTGGAATAACAGTGAAGAAATTCAAGAAATTGCCGAGGCTGCTCTCTCCACTGTATGGCATCAAAACTCATTGTGCCAAATATTAAAATGCATCCTGCAATCATAATTATGGCTGTAATAACAATAACATGGTTTTGTAAGTATTGTGCTACCTTATTTTATCATAATTCCAATCAAAAGTGACGATTTTGTTTTTGGATTTTTCGTTGTGGAAACTGTTACAATTGAAAATGGATTATTATAATACATCTAGCTAGTACTCGATTTTGCAACATATAACTTATTTTGACTTTTTAATTGATATTAAAATTTTTGCAGCCCTTGAAATTGCTAGCTGGTTTGGCGGCAATCCGTTTGGAAGATGGTGATACTGATGATAATATTCAAGATATATTGTTTTCTGCTTTATTGGGTTCTGGAGACCGAAAGGCATTAAAAGATCTTGATTCTCCATCTTGGGAAAAGGTGAGAGTCTGGGACTTGGGAAATTTTAAGTTGAAATTTCCTTATTTGTTTTTAGTCTTTCTTGGTGAGAAGTTAACAATGCTATATACATTCTGAAAGTATAGTTGCTGCAAGTTGAAATGGGTATACAGAAGAATAATATTTTCTATAAACTAGTTATCCACACATTACTTCCTACTCAGACACTTGCTAGCATTTGGACTGAATACATGGCTGGTACTTGAGATGAGAAAAGGGTTGTTTTTATATATGCTATTTACATCCATTACCTTAAACCTTTATACATTGTTTTTGTGGTATACATTAATGCAGGTTCCACCCTCCAGAACCTTGATAACACCGATTTTGTGCAAAGAGTTGTGGGAAGCGTTCAGGGTTGAGGTAAAAGATGCTGTCAATAACGCTCCAGAGGTACCATATTGCCCACTTTAAGAGTGTATATATCTATATATATAGACATATATACATACATATACATATATGTATATATATATTCCTTTCAAAATATATGTTTTATAGTAGCTGTAACTTAAATCCTACCATTTGAACGTTGATCTAAATATTTCATTTCCTTTTCCCCGAAAAAAGTTATTTTATTTAAACAGAACTTATAATATATTCATACTAAATTTTGCATTATAAAAAGACAAATGCGAAAGTTGTGTCAAACGATTGTTAAAGCAATTTTAAAACAAAATTTAATGATTTACATCATAAAAATATTTAATAAGGGAGGTTTCTTAGATACTTTTAGTATTTATGTAGTATGCCATACTACATAGAAATAACTAATAAATGAATGACATGTGTATAAATTAACTATTTTTAAATTTGTTTAAAAAATTAAATAAATTATATTTTATATATAATAAAATATAAAAATTATGTATGTTTGCCACGTCAGTGTAGTATGACATACTTACATAGTATCATAGAATCCCCGTTTAATAATATGTATTTTCACAGAGATATATAATTTCAAACATGGAAACTAAACCACAAGGAAATAGTGTTAAGAATGGCAGGCGGATTTTAACAAAAATAATTAATGTTTTTCGGAATACTTTCTTTGGTCTAAAAAAAAAGGTTTCAATTGAAGTTTCAAACAAATGTAAACAACGAGAGAATTGTACTGTGTTTACTTTGACAAACCTGAGAGAGAATTGCTTCCTAAGAAAATGGAATAACCTGAAGTGTTTCTTCTATCATTAATTGAGCCAGCCCATCAGTATCAGTGTAACCAATAAATATAATGTCTTCTTCAGCTTCGTATAGCATAGTTATTGGCACATTTGACATATCTTAGGGTTTAGAGTTTAGGGTCTCTTGGCTGTTTCATATATTGTTGCTTGCGATGCTCACTCTTAAACATAGTAATAATACTGATGGCATAAGTAATGTCTAGTCTTGTATTAGTGATCAGTGACTTGACAAGTTTCATCTCTCTTTGACTTCTCCTTGTCATCATTCATTCCAAGCTTCCTCTTAACTAGTTCACAGTCTACCATAGAAACTTCTTCAATAAATCGATAGCATAACTTCTTCGAGAAAGAAACTTCTTCACATTCTTGCTTTACTTCTGTACTAAGAAAGTACTTCATGAGCTTCAAGTAATCCCGAAATTGATTCACCATGGCCTTTCTTTAAATCTTCTAGTAAGTGATCGGTAGTTCCCATTTAAATCAACTCATGAGTATAAGGGAAAAATTAGACTTTCAGGGCCACATTGAAGTTGGACATAATCATAGAGAGGGCTCACTTGTACTTCTTTGGAATTTGTTCTGTTGTAAATAATTATCTATCTTACTATTTGAAGCTCTTGGAGCTTGTTTAAGGGTTGCCATTTGATGCTGATACACCTTCTCTTGCCCTTTGATGGTATAGCGTTGTAGTTGCTTTTCATACAATTTTCTTTCAAGTTCTCTAGTAAGAAAGGTTGAATTCACATCAAAATAATAGGTAAAAGTTTTGATTGACAAGATAGAGTTAAGGAAGTTCATAATATCTCCATTTGAGCAATGGCTGAAAAAGTCTAGTTAAATGGTATTCCTAGTTGCTGAGTGTAGCCTTTTGTAACTTAGCGCAATTGAAGTGAGCCATCTTCATTAAAAAAAAATTCGAACTACCCCTTTAAGCCAACGATCCTCTTGTCTCGTGCCTTCTCCAAAAGCTGCCAAGTTCAATAATTTTTAATCATTTTCATCTCTTCATACATGATTTTTCTCAATTCTTTAGTAATTAGAATAGAAGACATTATTTTTGGCACAATTAATGATTTTTTCTCCTCTATATTTGCCAGCTGATCCAACCTGAACATCAAGATATGCTGAATCATTTAAGGCTGGAATATTTGAATAAATTCATGGAAGCATTTGATAAGCATTCAGGTGAACAGAAGGTATCTGGTGGAAATTTTAATAATTGCATCAACCTTGAAGGTAATTTGATAGTTAGACAAGTGCTTTGAAAATCACATGTGAATTTCTTAGTTTTGTATGGGATTAATCCTTTATAAGGTGAACATTGTAACCATTTTTATGCGTTTGCCTTATGAGTCTAAATTATTTTTGGTACTTTGGCTGCCTATTATGTTCAAGATAGGTAGGGGTGTTGTGTAGTTGTAGGCAAGATAGATCTTGAAAGGTCCTATGAAGTTCCTGCAAGCATAAAACATGAGGGCAGGGATGAAACCACTCCGGTCCTCAACTTAGGATTATCTCTAGGAGTGTTTTGGAGGGAAAGAGAGTAATCAAATTGAGTGTGAGTATCAGAATGAGTACTTGTAACTGGGTCTGGTCCGGTCCTTTTATAATACTTTGAAGGCAAGTTTGAGATAGTTGGCCTTGCAGCCAATCTTATCCTTTTTATTGTGAGCATGCAACTAGGAGGCTTCGCTTCCTTTTGTTCTGGAAACGTCATTATATGCCCTTCCTTTAAAGGCGGTGAAAGAGTTGTCGTATGCCGAGGTGGTTTCTGTAGACAAGATCAAGAGTTTAGGTCTTAAGCATTGTTGAGTGCTTCTTGGTGGGTGGGCTTGTTGTGTCTTGGTCTTCTTTTACTCCTTCCTTCTTTATTTTGTTGTCTTTCTCTGACTTTTAACTTGGTATTTTGTAGGATCGAAAGAAGAAGATGTTATTATCGTGATTGATTCTGATTCTGAGCCTGTTCCAACTCCTCCCGAATCCAAAATGACGGCGCAGAAGTCTTTGAAGAAGAAGTTGGAGAGTAAGGGAAAGAGTCCCTCGGTGACTGCTGTGGAGCGAGGTTCTGCTATAGCTTCCGAGTTGACTACCGGATCTCAGCCATTGCCTACCATTCCTCCTTCATTTGGTTATCCTTTTAACACCTTTTCTTCTCCCATTGATGTGGGTCTTGAGACTGATCCTAACGGAAGTTTCTGGAACCAAACTGTTAACTATGGAAATATGATAGAAAGAACTTTGTTATTTCCCTTTGACGTGGAGCACCATAAGCAGCTTACTCTTGCCCAACGGGGGCAATTCATGGAGACTATTGTTTTGCAGGTGAGCAATTTGCCATTTCTGCTTTTAGTTGGGAAAGAACGGTTTCAATGTTGTCTTTCACCTAATAATTTTGCGTTATTTGTAGCTTCTTAGTGTGATGAGGATCCAAAATCTGGAGTGCGCACATCTTTTAAGTCGACTGTCCAAAGTGGAGACGTCTGGGAAGGCCAAAGCCGAGATGGAGACAAGGATTGCCAAACTTCACAATGAGCTGAAGGGTGAGCAAGCTTTTGGCCAATTTGTGGAAGATGCCAATGCTGAGAGAAAGGCCAATAAAGTTTTGGTTGATGAGCTGAACGTATTGATGGCAAAATTGGCCAATACGAATGATGCTGTGGTGGAGCTGGGTGGGGAAAAGGAAATTTTGTCCCGGGAGAAAGCGTATGCAATTAAGAGATTCAAGAGTTACTGGGACGGGCTAGAGTATGGCTTTTGGAATGGTGTGAATCAGGCTGCTTATCAGGCCAAGCTCCAGTATCCAGGGTTTGAAGTAGATCAGACTAAGCTTTGTAAGTTCAAGGTTTTGCACAAAGGGCAGCTGATGGACCCAAGGGAGGTACCAGAGGAAGAAATTGATGAGGAAGTTGACCTAGGTCGGCCCTAGCTATTATCCTTCTTCTACTCAATGATTCATTTGATCTATTTGAATCATTTTGGTCTGTAATCTCTTTGTTGGGAATTTTTCCATTTTACTTTGCAACCAACCCCTCTCGTCAATGAGACACTAATATAAAATTCACTCCTCCAGCCAAGGGCGATGATGATCTTGCTTTCCAACTAATCGATGGAAATGGGGACTTCAAGGACATGGAACTGAATGATTTTGCTACTGAAGTAAATCTCTATGAATGTGGTCGTTCATATGCTGTAGTTGCCATAATGGGTCCACAAAGTAGTGGTATGCACTATTCCTCATTCCATAACCTTACTGCCCATAAAGATGAATGGAATAAAAATACAAACAGAAATGTTCTTACCACTCTTAATTTAGCCATGACATCTAAGAGTACTATTTTTCCTATTTCCTGGTTTCTACAGGGAAAAGCACATTACTCAATCATTTGTTTCATACAAAATTCAAGGAGATGGACGATTCTGAAGGAAGGCATGTAAATCTCAATTGCAAGTGTATATCTCATTGCTTTTAATAAATTTTAAATGACAACGAGTATTGGATTGTTTTTAGGTCTCAAACTACTCAAGGGATTTGGTTGGCAAGATGCCCTGATATAAAACCCCTCACGCTTGTGATGGATATAGAGGGTACAGATGGAAGTGAAAGAGGAGAGGTTTGATTTTGGATTTGCCAAAAAATTAATTATGCTTCTATATTTAGACCATAACATGGTACTCGATTTTACTTTTCTCAAAAAGTTGACACATGCAAATAGACATGATAAACATGTTTTTTTCATGAGTTAAAAGATGATAAAATTAAGGGCCTTGGTAAGTTAGCTCATCTCTCTATCTCCATTTCTAAGTAGAAGTCATTTCTGTTATTGAATTCACAGCAAAGCTCACGAAAAAACTTACCTGTGTGAGTCAAAACTGTTATTTCCTTACTAAAATACAAATGTTAGACTGTGCACAAGGAAATGTTTACACAAAGTAGTACTTTTCATGTATCGCAATTATGTATTTAAACATGGAACGAACTATCAGACAAGATATATAAACTGAAAACAGTGAAAAGAGACTTCACAAGTTGTGCTAATTCTTTTATTCCTTACATATTTTGCTGAAGTCCCACACATTATATATAGTAGTGATACGTTTGAGTAGTTTGCGGGAGGTGAGAAACTCAAACCTCTTGGCGGTTATGAAACAAAAAAGGAAAAATATCTAAATAGATTAAGTTTAGGGGGAAAAAAATATCATTGAGTAAGAAATCAGAATAATATGTGCAGTACTCTATTTATAAAATACTCACTTTCCCATGCACGGGTTTCTTTTCTTTTCAGGATGATACTACATTTGAAAGGCGGAGTGCTCTTTTTGCTCTAGCTGTAGCAGATGTAGTTTTAGTAAATTTGTAAGAGTTTCTTTTCTTAAAAAAAAAGTAACTTGGATATTCTGTAGTATAAATTATAAGGTATTGCTACAAATTTGTTAAATTTCTTCACATGAAAATTGTGCTTCTCATTCTTATTAGATTTTTTTTTTTCCTTTGCCAAGGTGGTGTAATGACATTGGCCGTGAGCAAGCTACAATTAAGCCTCTTTTGAGAGTTGTATTTCAGCAGGTATATGTACATATTGGCAGGAATATCTAATTTTTGCTAGAGGAAAAGTCACTTCCAAAAGTAACCTGTAGAGCAAATTTCTCACTGTGTAGCTACCATGAGTTGCTTTACACACACAGACAAACATACACATATATAAGCTTTTTTCTTTAATATGTTTCTCTAATGTGTTTTAGGTGATGCTCCGATTTTCTAATAAACCACGTAAAATAACATTGATGTTTGTTGTACGTGACAAAACAAGGGTATGTGTTTTATTTTGATGTCTAATATAGCATTACAACTGCCATTCGAAAAATGTTTAAATTCCATTTTGCTTACACAGTCACCCGAAGATAAATTGGCAGAGAAGCTGAGAAGTGATATTAATAAGGTAATCTGTTATCTGTCCCTTCCAAATGTTTTGGTACGAAGAGTTGTCAAATCCTTGTCCTCTCAATCTTCTTTTTATTTTTTTCTGGGTTTTTGTACAGATTTGGGACTCCATCAAAAAGACAACAGAAAGCAGCAATATCCCGCTTAGTGATTTTTTTAAAGTAATTTGAGATGCTAAATTATTCTTGTGCTTTCTTCTAAAAATATGATTGGGTTTTTAAAATATCTCTAACGATATTTAACCAACATTTTTTGTTCCACCGTTTATAATTCGACAGGTTGAAGTTGTATTTCTTCCAAATTACGGAGAAAGGGAGTCAGAATTTAGATTGAAGGTATTTCTATGTGGATATGTATCTGATGCATGTGAAGGGAAACTTTTCAGGCAGAATATGTAGTTCATTTTTTTAGTCTTTCTTTGCATCTAAGAATTATTGCTATTGTGTTTTGGTTGTTGTAAATGCTTTTAGTATAAATAAGTAAACAACTTATGATTGAGTGGTACTGAGGGCTTCATCAAGTCTTGTTGGCTTTGTGTTCAAACTTAGAGTTGTACATAAAAGTACCAAAAAAAGAAAAAAAGGTTTCGGTATGAATAAATTCCAGTTTTCCTCCAAAATTAGAAGATACATAAAGTAGATCATCCTAATTTATTATAGTTAATGATTTAAGCTACTATCTTCTTATCATTTTACCTACCAGTATTGTCGTTGTGAAACACTATCTAATCTAAGTACACTATCATTGTGATAATTTTTTATAATGCTATCATAAAATTATATAAAATAAGTCACTTTCTGTAAAATATTAAATTCCACCATTAATACAATGCAATATGCATTGCAATTTCAAACATTATTTTTATAACTATACCGATTATACTTGTTGTTGCAGGTTCAGGACTTAAAGCAACGATTCGTTGATTCCACTGCACCTGGTGGGCTTGCAGATTCAGGGGAAGGGAAAGAGCCAGCGTCAGGCTTTGCTATTAGTGCACAGAATATCTGGAAAGACATCAAGAAAAATAAGGATCTAAATCTTCCTGCCCATAAGGCGAGTTTTCGTTAGGAAAATTATTTGGAAGTATTTAAAGCTCACCTATATTACAATTGAGTTAAACTTTGAGACCATATGCGAGATAAATGTACTCCTCTGCCATTGTATCAAATAGCTCGTATTTCCAGGGGGAAAAAAGAAAAGCTACAGTTGAGCAATTGTATACTACTTTATATTGTACATGATTGTAAATATTAAAATTTAACTGAATTTACCTAAACTCTAACTAATCACATTCATTTTTTTTTATTTCTTTGATATGATCACCCCCTAAATCAGTGTAAGGTAATAATGTAAATTTTAGAGGAGAATTATTTCCATTTTTATTTTGGCTAAATTATAAGAGAACTGTATGTCTATTTTATTCATCTGACTCTGCAAGCTTTTATTATACAAGCAACTTTTGTTCAGTTATTGTTTCTTTTCTATTCTTGGCTGGACAAATATAAAAGTTTCATTTGTTACAGATTTTGGTGGCAACAATGCGCGGTGAACAGATTAGCAATGAAGTGTATGATACTTTTGAAACAAATGAGGTGTATAGACTAAGTGCTTTCATATTGCAGCATCTCTTGATCTGATTTTTCATACGTATCCTCTAAATGGCTTCACATGGACACTACCCAGGATTGGTGTAACTTACGCAAGGAGGTGCTTACTGGTTTCGTTCCTGATTTTGGGATAAGAGTTAATTCAATTCTCAAGTATTTTCTGTCAAAGTTAGTATTTTCATTTTATGTGCTTTCTACATTCTCAGCTTTTGTTAATATCTTCACTATGTGTGTTATCGATATAGTCATAGTTTCAGTTTCGTTAATTCTAAATTAAAGAAAAAAAACTATCATTTTAATCCGTAAAATATGCCCACTTTAATAATTTAGTCCCTAATATTTTATTTTCACCCAACCGAATCCCTGAATATTCAAATTGTCTCAATGCAAGATCTCTATGAACTACATTATCAAGCTGCTGATGGGTATTCTGTGCAACTGTTAAATATGCAAGAAAAAAAATCTTTTGCATCACTCCAACTCACTTACACATGCCAATTTTATTTTTTTTTTTCATTTTATCTTTTGATGAAGGTTCGGTATTTCATTCCATAAACTGAAAGGTTATGGAGTTAAGCATAGAAGAATTCTAAAAAAGGCTAAACAAATGGCCTAGTATTGTGGTCACCTAATCATGGCCTGAGGCCATGGTACTTAGGGGTTGTGGGTTCAATAGTCTGCTGTACCTCTTCCCCTCCCAAAACTCTCCTCTATCTATAGGTTAAAAAAATAGTTTGGTATTGCAAATTTAGTGTTCGAATCAAAAGTCATAACTAAAAGTTCTAAAACAAAAACAATTACGCATGTGAAGTGAGTTCTGAGACTGTCTTACTCTTCAAACCATCAACTAGTTCACCTCAACCTTTAGAGCTGTATTACTTTGTTCAATCTTCAAAGATTATGAAGATTACACAATATTAAGTAAGCTCATTTTATGTTTCTTTGATTCTAGGTTTGATGCAGAAGCCTCCTATTTTGATGAAGCAGTTACAACTGGACAGCGAAAGGACCTTGTAGATAAATTGTTAAAAGTAAGTTTTTCTTCCATGACCCTCGCACAAACCAATATTTTACTTCACAACAGGATTGTTAGATGCTCTTACTTTTTCTCTTTTTTCTCTACACGATGATACAGAGGTTCATAACATACACACTTATTTCTAATAAAGTGGCAACTGAGTTCAAGTGTTTGGTGTAATTATGAAAAACTAGATTATTGCAATGGCTAAGACGTAGCAAAAGACTGGTGGAAGAGACTTGCTCTCGTAGATAGATAACTCTGACTTGCGGCCATTCTTAGACAATGTTATTATTTCTATAGAACAAATTATTTTCTGCAAAGTTAATTATATTTTCTCCTCTATATTTGTTAGCTTGTCCAACCTGTATATCAAGCTATTCTCAATCATTTAAGGCTGCAACATTTGAAGAAATTCATGGAAGCATTTGATAAGAGTTCAGATGAACAGAACATGTTTGCCACGGTTGCCGATGGTTGCATCAAGGATTGTTTGCATGCATTTGACAAAGATTGTGAAGGTAATGTGACATTTAGACAGGTCCCTTTATTTATCACTAGTGAATCTCTTAGTTCTCTATGGGAATAATGTTTTGTAGTATAAACTGTGTATCTATGATTGTTTTATGAATTTAAATTGGATCTACTATCTGTTTAAAATTTATAGACTATATCACTAAACAGAATAGTGCCACCTAACCAAAGTAACTAAGGTTTTTTAGTCACAGAAAATGATTTTAACAATTTTTCTAATACATCGGATCACATGATTCAATGATTTTGTTAAACAAAATTTATAGTCATGGATCGAATTAAATATTTTTTATTTAAAATTTATATTGGTGAATTTAGGCCACAATAAATCCCATGGGAGATTAAAACGATTATAACATTTTTTGGGTTTTATTTTCTTTCGTTTGACATATACTTTTTTTACATCATAACTAACGTGTAGAAATAATATGTGGTGTATTGGAAGAGCTCAATGAGCGTAGTTAACTACAAAGTGATGTATATACAATACAATACACTGATAACTTAACCATGCAGTTGTCAGAATTGAACTTGCGAACTGGGACACTTTGAAAGCAAAGGCTAAACTTCGGCTCGATATGAATTCATACATTAATTCCAAACGTGAAGATAAAGTGCCTCTAAAATCAGACGACTTTATGAGGTATGAAATTAGTAGTTCATTTTTATACAACTAACATGTCATTCTCTACAAAAGAAATGATTAAAATGTTTTAAACGAAAATATTTGTGAAGTTACGGAGGATAATTTTTATGTGTGTTAACTAATATAATGTATATTAATAAATTGTGTTATAGACTTCTATTTGATAAGATATGTTAATCCAGTCCTATTCATTCAATTACCCAAACCCAATAGTTCTAGAGTAAAGTCAATTATTCATGACTCAGTCCAAGTCCTCACTTATAATCTAATTAGTCAAGTTTAGCTCATGTGAGCGCAAAAAGGCTCATGTTGTTCATTCATTCAAGCTTGGCTCATTGAGTTCGAGAAGGTCACCAGCTGCAAGTGAGGGGAGTATGTGATAGGAATAAAACTTTTGGCATCAAATACCCTGATTGCCATGATCGGGAATGTCCTATTAGATCCACAGAAACCTTTGTTTTTTTTTTTTTTTTTTTTTTTATGNTTTTTTTTAATGTTTGAAATCCCATTTTTATTAATTAGCTTATATATTGCCATTGGAACTTAAGTTTCCATATATCACACACAAACCTTTGCAATAGTATTCCATTTTATAACAACTAGAAAAGTCTAGCCATATATAAAAAGTGCGAGGATACCTTGAGTGTAAACCAAAATAAAAAACAAAAAAGTCTAGCCATCTAGAGTACAATATTATCACATTTTATTACCAACTAGCGAATCTGAATTCTAGTTCTTTCCCATTTAATAAGCAAGTCATTTAATTACCATAATTATGTCTCATTTTGTTAAGTTGTGATTTTAGATTTGATATACACTGCTGAAAAACATTTAGCCATTGAATTTTCGAGCTAAATCCCATCTAGAGTCTATTTGAAGATGTTGGACTGGTACTTATTGTATTTATTTTCACTTCTAGCAGTCTAAGTGCACTAATTAAACTGGTTTCCCTTTCCTTCCTCACTCTATTTTTATTCGTTTGATAAATTTATTTTTCCTTTCTAATAGTTGCACTAAAACTTTTTAGATTATCGGTATGAGTGTAGACATCAACTCATAATCCTCTAAATTTTGTTTTTGATGTGCATTTTTTTTTTGTTAAATATAAAATTATTTATGAGCTTTCACGTAATAGCTTAAGCTTTTAGGTTAAATTGGTTCTTGACATTATATCAGAGCCATTTTCTCAATTAAACTGAAATTTCAGCACAATGTATAAGTGGGCATGTGTTTTGTCCACACTTCAAGCCCAAAGGGCTTTCAAGTGCAGTGACGTGTTAGATATAAAACAATTCATAGGGTTTTACTTAATAGCTTAAGCTTTTAGGTTGAATCGGTTCTTAACATGGTATTAGAACTTTTTTGACCAAGCGGTCAAGAGATCAAATCCTTCTGTGCACAATGTAAAAGTGGGTCTGTGTTTTGTCCATGTTTCATGCCTAAATGGCTTTCACGTGCAGTGGCGTGTTAGAGATAAAACCATTCATGGGCTTTCACCGAATAACTTAAGATTTTAGGTTGAATCGGTTCTTGACGTTGTATCAGACCCTTTTTGACAAAGGGGTAAGGAGATCGAATCTTTCTGCCCTCACTTTATCAATTAAATTAAAATTTCAGCATAAGGTATAAGTGGACCTGTGCTTTGTCCACATTTCAAGACCAAAGGGCTTTCGTGTGAGGTGGCTTATTAGATATAAAACCATTCTCCTTGGCTTTCACCTAATAGCTTAAGTTTTTAGGTTGAATCGATTCTTAACATAGTATCAGAGCCTCTTTGACCAAATGGTCAGGAGATCAAATTTACCCCCACTTTCTCAATTAAATTGAAATTTCAGCACATGGTATAAGTGGACATGTGCTTTTACTTAATAGTTTAAGCTTTTAAGTTAAATCAGTTATTTATAGTTATTGGGATTTAATGTGAAATTTCATAAGAGTAACTGTCACAATTACTTTTATTCTACCAAATATTTTGAATACCAATTCACCTTGACATTAGTAATTATCATAAGTGCAAAACACAAACACTAAAAGGAAATATTTATGATTGTCCCATGAGAATTAGTCTACTGATGTTGTTTTCTCTTTCTGTAGCCGAAACTAAAACAGGAATTATCAGATTCTGTGGGATATCTTTTGTGTGAAGAAACAGATCCAACTTGGTCCAAAATAAGGAAACGTCTCAAAATTGTGGTACAGTCAACAATCCCTAAAGTTAATACAACACTTTCAGAATTTGGCGTTGATGAAGAAGGTAGAAGAGAAAAGATTCAGAAACTAGAGGAATATGCAAAAGAAGTAGTGGAAGCCAAGGCCAGAGAAGAATCTGGTAGGGCCAACGGGCATATGATGAAAAAGTAAGTTACATCTAATTATGGAATTTGAATTTGATCCCATTTTTTGAAATTTTTTACAAATCAGGCTTATATTTAACGAAAAACAGATTTCTCACACTTTTCAAGACTGATCGTCAGTGGAAGAGCGAAGAAGAAATTGAAGCAGCTGCCAGGGCTGCTCTATACACTGTATGTTATCATAACTAATTGCGCACAATTATGGTTTTGATAATTTCTCTACTCTACCTTATTTTCTCATAATATCAATCAAAAGAGACAATTTTTCTTGTTTAGTAATTGTCAGAATGGCAGAGAGACACTTTAATACAACTAGCTAGTAATCATTTTACAATGCATCTAACAAATTTTGATCTTTTTAATTATTTATTAAAATTTCTGCAGCCCTTGGACATGCTAGCTGGTTTGGCTGCAATCCGTCTGGAAGCTGGTGATACTGATAATATTCACCAGATATTGTCTACTGCATTTTGGGGTTCAGGAGACCCAAACACATTAAATCATCTGGCTTCTCCATCTTGGGCAGAGGTGATATTGACTTTTTCCTTTTTGCGTTTAGAGGAAATGGGTTATACTTATACAGAAAAATAATATTGTCTAGAAATTAATTACCCTTGCAATTCTGGTAGTACTAGAGCTAGAAGAGGGCTGTTCTTTTACCTGCCATTTATGTTCATTATTTTTAACCTTAATACATTGCTTTTGTGTCATGCATTAATGTAGGTTCCACCCTCCAGAACATTGTTAACACCGATTCAGTGCATAGGGTTTTGGAAAGTGTACCTATATGAAGCAAATGATGCTGTCAAGAAGGCTCACGAGGATTTCAAGGTAACCATGTTGCCCATCTATAATGTTTTCCTATATGTCAGATAGTCTTTTCAAATATCTGTTCTTATCATGCATTATTTTTTCCTTATGAAAATAATTGTCTTGTTATTTATCACTACTGCTTGTAGACCAATCTTTTGTAATTATTTTTAAAAGTGGCCTTGTAGATTAATCAGAAATTCATTTATGAAAAAATAACCACATTAGATATTCGAACTTAATAATATTTTAGTCTTCTCAAAATTAAAATAAGGATGATCTGGTGGAATTTGAGTTTAAAAGAAAAGTTCAATATATATATATATATATATTGAAATGTGTTAGGTTAATGCATTGTAAAAAAAGCTATTAGGATTAGTTTATTAGTAAGTTGTTTGGGTAGTTTGTAAGAAGTTAAGAATTCAAACCTTTGTCATGTAAGCAAAAAAAAAAAAAAANAAAAAAAAAAAAATCGAGAATTGTACATTAATAGATAAATTAAATTAATTAATAAAAGAAAGAAGAGAGTACTACTTAAATAGGAAAAATATTACAAAAAATAAATGGAAGAAAAATGCTTTTAAGAATGATCTAATATCACGTTTTGTGACACTAGTTGAGGAGGCACAATGTGAACTGTACATGAGAAAAGTGTAAGTAAATCTAATTAAGTTTGAAATTGTACCAATTTCCGAGTGTGTTACAATGTAAATAGCATTACAAGGCAGTAGAACATTTTTATTGTAGTAAGAGTATATAAGGAGCTAAAAGTCTCACCTATCTAACTCACCAAGAAACTTTGTGCTTTGAATTTCCATTCATTACATGGTTACTGCAGTTATATATAATACATAATCTGTGGTTACAGTACAGAATGTTGTTCCATTAGTTTTCCTTTCAGTTATTTTCTCTTTTATTATAATTTTTTTTTTTTATTTCTTGCAGAAGAAGAGACCTCGTTGGCTGCGATTCGTGTTGAAGGCTTTGGATGTGATCATATCTATTCCATTGGAAGTACGTACATGGGCTGTGAGAAACTACTCCTGAAAAAGTCAAGTCCCTATGCAACAGATTTTCATTATTCTGTCTTTTCCCACCAATATGGTTTTCCTATAACAATGGCTTGGACGTTACTCTTTAATTGTTCTTCGCTTTAAGTGTGGGTTGTGAAAGTGAATGAATAAAGTGTGATACAATTACATGTCATATTTTATATATGGATTTGATCTGGTTTGTAGTGTAGATTTACTATGTATGAAATTTGGAGATGTTATATATATATAAATGAATAATGTGTGATACAATTACACTAATATCGTTTTCTATATAGAATATAGTTTCTATAAAATATGCTGGCCTTTCCTTTTGAGGTTGCTGATGGACTTTTTCCGGCAAGTGTACCGAGTCACACAAGTAGTAATAGATGAGTAGAGTATCGTCTTCAGGGATTAACGCAAGCAACTACCAATTTCTCCAATACTAGTTCTATTTGGAAGAATAAACACTTTGAATTGAAGGCAACCTAAAAATGACTACTGTAATTAACTAAGTAACAAGACTCAAATGATTATGTAAACAACTTAAATAGCAATTTAACTGTGAGATTGATGATAAGAATGAGAAGATTAGGGGTTGATTTCTTTCACTTGCAAATTCGGTTACTTCATAGACAAAGTAACATTTGGATCAGTACTGAACTAATTATTCCAGTTACAATTCCCTTTGTTGTTGGCTACTTTCCCTAATGTGATTGAACCCAATTCCTTGGTGAAACAATCCTCTATATCTCAATTAATTGCCCAATTCCTTGTCACAATTCACTTGTCTAGGTGATTAAGCTCTAGGAAATTAATTCTAGATCACATAAACTAAATTATCTATTCCTAAATTAACTCAATTCATGACAGAATTCACAGAAGTATATTCGTGTCTTACTATTCCTAGCATCAAAACGAATCTTTAACCTATTCAAATGGAGGCCAGCCATTCAAACGCAATAATAACAGTAAATTCCATTCAACAATAAGAATGATACTAAAATAAATTCATTTAGTCTTGAAACCTCATTGCAAACAAATTACATCAAACCCCTAACACTAAGAGTTTAGCTACTCATGACTAAAGTCAATAACATTAAACAGATAAGATTCAACATAGGATGAGAATAAGAAAAACTAGATGTAGATCGAGTCCCAATTGTTCCTCCTCTTGCTCTAGCTCCTCTCCTCCTTTTCTTCCCAAGTACGGCCTCCTTGTTCCCATGCACCAGACTCCTATTTATACTTATGTGGAATTAGGTCTTCTCATCAGAAATAGCTCAAACACGGCTCTGACATGACCGTGTTCTATTTCAGGACTTGGGCGTGTCACTTAAGGTGCTTTCCTGGTCATCGAACACGGGACCAGACACGACCGTGTTCTTCTCTGGTCTCAGCCCGTGTTCCTCAAACATGGTCCGTGTGTCTCCTTTTCTGGGCGTGTTCTCCATTTGTACACTCTGACTACTAAACATGGCTTCACACATGGCCGTGTCTAATTTTGTCTTGGCCGTGTCTGTCAATAAGCTTGAGCAGTAGCTTCTGGGAGGTAGACACGGGAGCAACACGGCTGTGTGCATGCCTGTATACTCATGAAAACTTCGTATGAGACTGGTTTCCTTGCCATTTACTTCATGGATTGCTTCCAAATTCTTCTTTTTTCCTGATTAAACATCTTGGTACCTGACAACACCAATTCATGGATTAAATACCATGTTTAATGAGGATTTGCTCACAATGCAAGTAGGAATTGAATATTAAAACATGGTTTTTTATAGTCCTAAAAGAAAGATATCAGTTGCTTGGATCACTCATATAGATTTGAGTGATGTAGTGTTAATGGCTGGGAAAATGGAGAAAGTTATGTTCTACAGTGTCTTCTTGGTGTTAAAAATGAAGCCATATCATTTAACCACACGAAGTTTGGCAACATTTTTAAAAGGAAGCTGTAATTTAACACTAGATTTGAAGGCATCTATCAAACTTTGCCGTATAAAGATTCAGTATTATAATGTTATACTTAAGCAAGAAGAGCTTATGTGGTTCATGGATTCAAATTACAGTTATGGTAATGGTTGTGGTTGCGTTGTGGGAAAATACACTAATAGGGGATAGGAATACACATTTATCCATGCTCAAATAGTAGTAATAAGGAAAAAAGACAGAATCAAAGGGCTATTTATTGGGGATAGAACGTGGTCCACGGATCAAGAAGTTCTTCAAGCGAAAGCTCTAGATTATTTTTAAAATCTATTTTCTAATGTGGAAGCTCTGTCTCAAATTCCATTAGTGCTGACCTCTATCCCAGTGCACACTATGCAGGTCCTTTGGTATCCCCGAGGGGTCTGCAATGACATTGATTCTCTGGTTCCTAACTTGTTTGAGTAAAGGCATTCATCTAGCTAGTGGGGTAAACGAGCCAAACTGTTTCCAAAATATAAGCTAGGGGCCTTGGTATTAGTACCGCTTGGCTTGCCAACGTGACTATGCCTGGAAAACAGGTTTGGGAGATGACTCAAAATTCTGACAAGCTTTGGGCTCAGATCTGGTCCCACAAATATCTCTAGACTGATCACATTTCGAATTATAATGATCTGAGACTTGCCTCCTACATTTGGAAATCTATCACCAAAGTTTATTCCTTGACCTCGTGAGCTAGGGTTTCGCTTATGGAGTAGGCAATGGGGAGTCTATTTCCTTGTGGCATTATAATACCTCGTCTTTCAAAGTTCTCATGTCACAGTTAGCACGAATGAGAATACTCTGAGAGTGAGTGACATTATAAAAATGGTTTATGGGATCAGTGAAAATGTATTATATTATGTATTGATTGATTGCAGAGGAAGATTAATCCGGGTTGGCTAAAAGGCGTGATGGGCGTTTTGACCACGATTATANCCTCGTCTTTCAAAGTTCTCATGTCACAGATAGCACGAATGAGAATACTCTGAGAGTGAGTGACATTATAAAAATGGTTTATGGGATCAGTGAAAATGTATTATATTATGTATTGATTGATTGCAGAGGAAGATTAATCCGGGTTGGCTAAAAGGCGTGATGGGCGTTTTGACCACGATTATATCTATTCCATTCGAAGCAATTAATTGGGTTGAGAGAAAGATCTTCTGGAAAAGTCAAGTCTTTTCCGACCAATATCGTTGTTTAACTTTGGATTATGAAAATAAATGAATAAAGTGAAATACAATTATAAGTCATATTTTAGATATGAATTTTTTCTTGTTTGTAGTGTGGATTTTATTATTTATGAAATTTTATCTTGTTTGATGAAAAAAGACCATTTAGTGTTCCCACATGTGAAATTACTGAACGCCTCCCACCCATGCGGTTATTTTTTGATATTTTAACATGATAACTACATATTTTATAAATAATTACCAAATATATAAAAATATAGCCATATAGCTTGAGAGGGATTTTAGTAACCTTTTTGTGTGCATGAACTTGAGGATCTTTTTCCTCAAATTGTAACTAATTGTCCTTTTTCCGAAAAAAAAGTACGAACTTTATTATATACTAGAAAAAAAAATAAAAAACAAAAGCAAGACTCCAATGAAAAAGAAAAGCATGACAATAGTATAAAGGAAAATTGATAAAATTACAAATTTTATATACATAATTGTACATCAATTATGTTGTGACGTAATATAAACTTGATAAGAAAAAGTTTAAGTGTTACAAATTGAATTCAGATTGTGTCACATATATAATATAGTTAGTGAGAAGTTGGGATAAATATTTCTTTTTTGCATATATCATTAAATTATTAGAGAAAAAAGGAAAAAGATAGGTTCACACCTTTTAAATATGTGTAAAAGGTTAAAATTAATTTAACCTCATCTCTCGTTTATTGTAATTATTTAATTTAATGATTTTTCTGTTTAATAACAACTTTCACTTTGACACACACAGTCTTCCATTGCAGAAAAAAGAGGACAAGAAACCTGCATGGGAACGAATGGCATAGCAAGGGTAAGAATGAGAGCATCCATAAAAAACATCAGACAAACAACAACTTAAAAATGCACTTCAAATTGATTTTATATTCCTACAAATTTATAATATTATAAGCTACCTTGCCTATAGTGTGAAATAGTATGGAATAAAAAGTGTAATTCAAATAATCTAATTTACCATCTAAATCACAAAATAAAATAAGTCAATATTTGGGGAAAAATTAATAAACTATTAGTAAAGAAGAAAAAACTATTAACTGGCAACATATAAATAAGTCTAAACTAAAATTATAAAAATAAAATATATCACGTAACAATAAAAGCATTTAGCACCAACTAAGAATTTTATATGGCAAACTTTACCTTCATTTCTACAAAGTGCATGTGAATATCGCTTTGAGTACTGACCAAACACAAGAAAAAAGAATTCGGCTTTGCGTGAGGGCCTAGGCAAGAATTTTGTTTGACCTCTGTCCCAGCTAAAGTGCTCGTTCAGACAAGAATATGTAGCCACTGTTACTCTATCAACTCTCATCTATATATACAGATTCGACAATAGAAACCCTTGCGTTTCCATCTTCTTCCCCTCCTAGTCCCTTAAGATCTTATTTATGTTAAACATATAGCAGAGGTGTATGATGGAGGTTGATCAGCATATGTGCAGGCCACGTCAGTATTATGACAGCTAGGCATTCTGACAGCACAGCACAGTCAAGAGTCAAAGTTTGTTAGGTTGTCAGGATTAGTTTCCTAATTAGTTATACGTAGCTTCTAGAACAGGGTGAGCTGTACATAGTGCTCAACTCTATCTATATAATGTATTGAACTGTGATTAAGAGATTAAGAAATCATTTGCTCAGAATCTGGAATTTGGATCTGAAGCTCTTGCACATTGTTCTTGTTCTTCATTTTCAGTTCTTTGAGATTCTGCATATCCTACATGATGATTCCTTCGTGAGTGATCCTCTGCTTTGATTAGCAATAAGGTATTTGATACTTGTCTTTTAGGACTATACAATCCATGCTTTAATACTGAATTTTTACCTGCATTGTAAGCAAATTCTCTCTAAACATGGTGTTTAATCCATAAATTGGTTTTGACAGGTACCAAGATGGGTAATCAGGAAATGAGAAGAATCTGGGAGCAATTCATGGAGAAAATGGCAATGAAAGCAGCCATCTACCAAGTTTTCAGGTAGACACGGGCAATAACACGGCCGTGTGTACCCCGTGTCTAGCAACCAGAGGCTACTGCTAAGCTTATGGACAAACACGGCCTCAGACAGGAACAGACACGGCCGTGTCCAAGGCCGTGTTGATCAAGCAGAATGTCCAAGAGAACAAAGGCTTAGTCTAAAGGCAAACACGGTCAAGGAAAAAGCAGAACACGGCCGTGTGAGGGGCCGTGTTGAACAGGCAGAGACTACAAAGTCAGGACACGCCCAGACCAGAGAAGAGCACGGGCCATGTCTAAGTGACACGGCCGTGATCAGAAAGGAACACGGCCGTGTCAGAGCCCGTGTTCAATGACCAGAAAGGCAACTTAAGTGACACGCCCAGGACCAGAAAGGAACACGGCCGTGTCAGGGCCGTGTTCGAGCTATTTTTGACCAAATGACCTAATTCTGCACAAGTATAAAAAAGAAATCTGATGCATGTGTGAAGGAGGCCGTACTTGGGAAGAAAGGAGCAGAAGAAATAGAGAGGCAGGGGGTGTAATCGGAACTGGATCGTCATAGAGTTTCTTCTTCTTCTCTTCTTTTCATCTCATGTTGAATACTTATTTGTTTTTATTGAATTCAAGTATGAGTAGCTAAATTCTTATTGTTAGGGGTTTGATGTAATTCATTTGTAATGAAGTTTCAATATTGAATAAACTTGTTTCAACACAACCTCTTTTGTTGAATGGAATTTGCTGTTCTTCATGCCTTTAAATGCTTAGCTACCATTTGAATGGTTAAGAGATTCGTTTCAATACTAGGAATANCCCAGCTAAAGTGCTCGTTCAGAGAAGAATATGTAGCCACTGTTACTCTATCAACTCTCATCTATATATACCGATTCGACAATAGAAACCTTTGCGTTTCCATCTTCTTCCCCTCCTAGTCCCTTAAGATCTTATTTATGTTAAACATATAGCAGAGGTGTATGATGGAGGTTGATCAGCATATGTGCAGGCCACGTCAGTATTATGACAGCTAGGCATTCTGACAGCACAGCACAGTCAAGAGTCAAAGTTTGTTAGGTTGTCAGGATTAGTTTCCTAATTAGTTATACGTAGCTTCTAGAACAGGGTGAGCTGTACATAGTGCTCAACTCTATCTATATAATGTATTGAACTGTGATTAAGAGATTAAGAAATCATTTGCTCAGAATCTAGAATTTGGATCTGAAGCTCTTGCACATTGTTCTCGTTCTTCATTTTCAGTTCTTTGAGATTCTGCATAATCACTGCTTCATATCCTACATGATGATTCCTTCGTGAGTGATCCTCTGCTTTGATTAGCAATTAGGTATTCTTTCTACTACTTCAACTTCTTTCATGGTATCAGAGTTGTGATAATGGCATATCACAGTTCAAGTTCTGTGGACTCATTACACCATCCTGGAAACTCACAACTTCCGATGTTTGGACAATCCTTGACAATGAAACTTGATCGCAGCAACTATATGATATGGCGAAATCAGCTTCTCAACATCATGATTGCGAATGGATATGAAGGAATACTTGACGGTTCTCGGTTTTGTCTAGAGAAGTTTATCCAAGATTCATCTACAGGAAATCAAATTCTGAACTCTGACTATACGTTATGGCAGAGGCAAAACCAACTAGTGATAAGTTGGATTTACTCATCGTTGACTGAGCCAATCATGGCTCAGATCATGTCGTATAACATAGCTCTTGACATCTGGAGGTCACTTGCAGAAAGTTTTGTATCCTCCTCACGAGCAAGAGTCATGCAGTTGAAACTTAAACTTCAAACCACAAGGAAAAGAAACCTTGGAATTTGGGATTATATGATGAAAATCCGAAAGGTGTGTGATAATCTTCGAGCAATTAGAGAAACAGTAACTCAAGATGATCAAGTCATGACAATTTTGAGTGGCTTGGGCCCGGAATATAATCCAATAATGGCACCTCTCAGCCTTGAATTTGTCTCTGTTGAGACATTGCAGAGCCACCTTCTCTCGTTTGAAGGAAGACTTGAAAGACAAAAATTTGTGGATGAACAAGTGCTTATGCAAGCTAATGCTACATTGTTCAATTCTTCAGCAGGAAGGAGAAAATCAACAATAACAACACTCATGGTAATGGTTATCGACCTAGTAATCATAGTTCTCAAAATGAGAATGGAAATGCACAACCAAGGCATTTCTCTAATCAAGGAAATCAGTTCAAGAAGAACTTCAAGACTGGAAATAACAATCGACCTCAGTGTCAAATCTGCCACAAACCTAGTCATGTGGCCTCTGAGTGTTGGCATAGGTTTGAGAACAGTTTCCAACCAAAATCTTGATCTGGACATGGCTCATAGAATCAAGATCTGCATGCCTTGCTAGCTACCTTAGGATCTGTATAGGATACTCCTTGGTTTCTTGACACTGGAGCTACACATCATGTGACAACTGACCTTGGAAACTTAGCACTCCATAATCCATTTGATGGAGAAGAAGGTGTTACTATGGGAAATGGTAAGACTCTACCAATGCATAACACAGCTATCACTTCTCTTTCAGCATCTAAGAAGCCTTTATTATTGAAACATGTTCTTCATGTGCCTCAAATTACTGCCAACTTGATTAGTGTGCAAAGGTTATGTCGAGATAATAATGCCTATGTGGAGTTTCATCCTTCTTACTTTCTTGTGAAGGATCGAACAACCACAGAGGTGTTGCTCCAAGGAAGGCTTGACCAAGGTCTTTGCAAAGTAGTGTCCAAAGTTGCTGAGAAATGTAGTTCTGTCTCTAATTCTGCAACAGTCTTTCAGATTTTTAGTTTGAATTTGAATAAAACTTCTGCAAAATTGAAGCTATGGCATAATAGGTTAGGACACCTTGCTGTTGAGGTTATCAATCGAGTTATGAATCAATGTAAATCTCCTCAATTTTCAGTCAGTTCATTACCTATTTGCAGTTCATGTCAATTGGCTAAAAGCCATAAATTTCCATCTGCAAAATCTATAACTAAATCAGTAAAACCATTTGATCTAGTCCATGTAGATTTATAGGGTTCTCCCTCTTGTTGTGCTGTGAATGGAGCATGTTGTTTCTTCTTGCTTGTTGATGATTATAGTAGGTTCTCCTGGATTTACTTACTAAAATCTAAATCTGAAGCTTTAGAAGTATTTCAGAATTTTTTAGTTATGGTTGAAAGGCAGTTTGACTGTAAGCTTAAGGCATTTCAATCTGACTTTGGTGGCAAGTTTGTGGCTTTTGCTCAATTGGTCAAAACCTTGGGAATAAATCACAGGTTCTCATGTCCTTACACTTCTCAGCAAAATGGTCTTGTGGAAAGAAAGAATCGCCATGTTGTGGAAACTAGCTTGGCTCTTCTCACTACTAAAACTATGCCTACCTGTTATTGGCCTTTTGCCTTCCAAACCACTGTGTATCTCATTAATCGATTGTCTACATCTGTGTTGGCTCACAAATCACCTTATCAACTCTTATATCAAAGACCTCCTGTGTTGACACACCTTAAAACGTTTGGTTGCATGTGTTTTCCTTATCTTCGCCCATATAGACATCACAAACTTGAACCTAGGTCTACTGCCTGTTGTTTTTTGGGTTATAGTCCTTAGCATAAAAGGTGTCTTTGTCTAGACATGGTTTTCTAGCGCATATATGTCTCTAGACATGTGATTTTTGTTGAACTTATATTTCCTTTTAAGTCTTCACCTCCAGCAGCCCTGCCTCAGTCTTCATAGTGCACTATTCCTATTCTTCTTCCTCCTTGTTCTGGTGTCTCAATAGCAACTTCCACTTTGATTGCTAGTATGCCTTCTAATCTTCCTTCTCCTCTGATGTCAAACATTCCATCTAGCTCTTGTCAGTCACTTGCACTTACTAATTCCTCCGGTTCATCTCCTTCTTCAGTGCTTGTGTCTAATCCTCATGTTGCTTCCTCTATTGTTCCTGCTAGGATGGTTACCAGAAGCCAAAATGGCATCTTTAAGCCCAAAGTTTTTACTTCAGCTCATGCTTTGGCACCTGCAGAACCATCTACCTATCGTCAAGCTATCAAATCCCCTGAATGGATTGAAGCCATGAGAAAAGAATTCACTGCCTTGCAAGCAAACCAGACATGGGTTCTTGTTCCTTGTCCTGCTGATAAGAACATTGTGGGGTGCAAATGGGTTTACAAGTTGAAATATCATGCAGATGGTTCTGTGGAAAGATATAAAGCTTGCTTGGTTGCTTAGGGGTTCACTCAATCATATGGGATTGACTATTTTGAGACCTTTAGCCCTGTGGTCAAACCAGCAACCATCCGGATTGTACTTACTATTGCTTTGTCAAACAATTGGCCTCTCCAGCAATTGGATGTGAATAATGCATTCTTAAATGGTGATTTGCATGAAGAGGTCCTTATGAAACAACCAGCTGGTTTTGAGGATCCCTCGGTGCCACATCATGTCTGCAGGTTAAAGAAAGCCTTATATGGATTGAAACAGGCTCCTCGTGCATGGTTTACTAAGTTCAAGCTGACTTTGCTTGCTTGGGGTTTCAAATGCACCATCTCCGATAATTCTTTGTTTATGTTTATCTCTTCCACAGTTGTCCTCTATCTTCTGGTGTATGTGGACGATATCATTCTGACAGGATCCAGTCCTCATCTTATTAAGTTGTTGATCACTTCTCTGAACAATGTGTTCTCTTTGAAGGACTTGGGTTCCTTGCATTACTTCTTGGGGATTGAGACCTCGAGATCCTCTCAGCATTTACATATCTCTTAGGGCAAGTACATATCTGATTTGCTGCATAAAGTTGGCTTGGAAAATGCTAAGCCTGCACCTACCCCTATGGTGAGTTCTCAGGTGCTCTCCCTCACTAATGGTCAGTGCTTGCCTCAACCTCTCTTTTATCGAAGCTTGGTGGGTGCTCTGCAGTACTGCACTATTACTCGCCCTGACATTGCCTTCTCAGTCAACAAGTTGTGTCAATTTATGAGTGCCCCCGCTGATATGCATCTTTAAGTTGCTAAAAGGGTTCTGAAGTATCTCAAGGGCACCATTTCCTATGGTCTCACGCTGTCTAAATGCCAGTCTTTGCCTTTGGAGGCTTATTCTGATTCAGACTGGGCTGGCTGTCCTAATGACAAACGCAGCACCAGTGGCCATGTCATCTTCTTTGGTTCCAGCCTTGTCTCATGGTCTTCTGGCAAGCAAAAGGTTGTAGCCCGCTCTAGCACTAAAGCTGAGTATAGAGCATTGGCTAATGCTATTTCTGAATTGCTATGGCTTCAGTCCTTGCTCAAGGAACTCTGTTTTGTCTTGCCTTCTCCACCTTTATTGCTTTGTGACAACCTCAGTGCTACATTCTTGGCAGCCAATCCTGTCCTCCATGTTCGCACGAAGCATATTGAGATTGATTGCCATTTCATTCGTGAACTTCTGCTTAACAAAACTCTGAAACTTTGTCATGCTCCCTCTTCAGATCAGGTTGCTGATGTGCTCACTAAGCCCCTCTCTACCAACTTGTTTCTTTCAAATAGAGCCAAACTCATTGTTTTGCCTAACACACTGAGTTTGAGGGGGAATGTTAAACATATAGCAGAGATGTATGATGAAGGTTGATCAGCATACGTGCAGGCCATGTCAGTATTATGACAGCTAGGCATTCTGACAGCAAAGCACAGTCAAGAGTCAAAGTTCGTTAGGTTGTTAGGATTAGTTTCCTAATTAGTTATACGTAGCTTCTAGAGCAGGGTGAGCTGTACATAGTGCTCAACTCTATCTATATAATGTATTGAACTGTGATTAAAAGATTAAGAAATCCTTTGCTCAGAATCTAGAATTTGGATCTGAAGCTCTTGCACATTGCTCTCGTTCTTCACTTTCAGTTCTTTGAGATTCTGCATAATCACTGCTGCATATCCTACATGATGATTCCTTTGTGAGTGATCCTCTGCTTTGATTAGCAATTAGGTATTCTTTCTACTACTTCAACTTCTTTCAATTTCTTCGTCCTCTTCAGTGATCTTTCTTGGTCTCTCAAGATCTGATCATTGCTCCCTTGGTAGTCATCCACCTTGTAGGCCACGCAGCCTATATCATCAATAGCAACCACCACGACTGAAAAAACCCTAAACAAGGAGTCCTCTCTTTATCACTATTTGTTGACTCTTCTTTCTGTCTGCTTCCACAATTTAGCATTCTGAAGCTAAAGAGCATATTCGACTCTTAAAAATGAGTAGGCCTCTGATTTTCCAACTATTTAATTTAAGCACGGTCTGTTTTTCCAAATTTATTCTTCTGCTTGATTATCAAAATAAATTTTGATTCTGCAGATCAAAGAGATTCATACACAAAAGCTTATGGCCAAAAGAAGAATTACACAAAAGCTTCGGCAAAGCCAGGAAAAGGTAATTATGTAATTGTTTTTGACATAGCTTTAGCTTAGAGACTAAATTGGAGATTGTGGATGCTTTTTTTAGTTGGGGCCATTTTGAGATTCTAGGTCCAAAGGGTTGGAATTTATACCCTCTTATTGACCTTTGGGAAGCTTGCTGATTAAGTGGGATGTTTATCTCTTTATTAGGAAGATCTTTATTTTCTTTTTCTGGGCTGTGTTACTCTCATTGGTTTCTGGTGGTGATTTTGATGTGATTCGGTTCCCTAATGAGAAGTTGGGGCTACTGTGAGTATTCGGGGTTTTGATAAATTTATTTGAGTTTGGCTTAATAAATGTTTCAATCTNGGGAAGCTTGCTGATTAAGCGGGGTGTTTATCTCTTTATTAGGAAGATCTTTATTTTCTTTTTTCTGGGCTGTGTTACTCTCATTGGTTTCTGGTGGTGATTTTGATGTGATTCGGTTCCCTAATTAGAAGTTGGGGCTACTGTGAGTATTCGGGGTTTTGATAAATTTATTTGAGTCTGGCTTAATAAATGTTTCAATCTGTAATGGTAAATTTACTTGGTCTGTTTCTAGGGGGCAAGTCATGTCTTCTCTAATTGATCGTTTTTAAATGACTACATCAAGCTGAGTTAGTTGCTTTAAGAACTGAAACCAGAAAATTGGTTGAGATGAGATAAAAAGCTAGTTACATAATTTGCAACCAACTCCTACTTGTCAATGTGACACTAATATAAAATTCACTGATCTAGGCAACGGTGAAGATGATCTTGCTTTTCAACTAATTGATGAAAATGGCAACTTCAACGACGAGGGACTGAAAGATTTTGCGAGGAAGTAAATCTTCACCAATGTGGTTGTTCATATGCTGTAGTCGCTATAATGGGTCCACAGAGTAGTGGTATGCATTATTCAACTTTCAATAACCTTATCGATATTTTATTTTTACCAATAAATCCTTAAATTATATAAGGAAAAAAATTGTAAATAATATAAATATATTCTGAATTTATCCTTAACTCATAAGGTCAGGTGGAACTTTCAATTGGATTAGTGGATTGGGGTTGGTTAAGGTTCAATTAAACTTTTTCACCTTGACCTATTACTCACATTGAAATTTCTCTCCTACATTTGTTTCTGAACAAATCCCCCGTAGTCTATCTGAAATCTTATAAATTAGTAAATGGAGGTTAATGCCTTAAATATCCAGTAAATATACGTTCTACCCCTATTTGGACACATAATTGAACAATAAAGTCATATAATGTGCTCCAAATTGAAATGTGGGATTTCTAATAGATTTTTTTGCCAATAATACATATAGATTTGGGGTTATGTGCTCCGATAAAAACTTTAAGTGGAGGGGCTGTAATTGGACCAATATTTGGTGACTAAAGTGTAAGTCATATTATCACAAACACCAAGTAACTAATATGTTTTGAAAAAACTTGTTATGTTCTTAACTGTCTTAATTTAGAATTGATATCTAAGAGTACAATTTTTGTTATTACCTGATTTCTACAGGGAAAAGCACATTACTCAATCATTTGTTTCATACCAATTTCAAGATGATGGACAATTCTGATGGAAGGCATGTGATTCTCAAATGGAAGTGTATATCTTATCGCTTATGATCAATTAAATAACAACTAGTATTGGATTTTTTAGGGCTCAAATGACTAAAGGAATTTGGTTGGCAAGAAGTCCTGACATACAACCTCTCATGCTTGTGATGGATATGGAGGGTATAGATGGAAGTGAAAGAGGAGAGGTTTGATCTTTGATGATTTTATTTGCCATAAATTCTGCTTCCAATATTTGACCATAATAACGATTATATAACCATGATTATTTTATTTTATTTTTACTATTAGATAAATAGAGCTAGATTTCTAGCTGGGATATGGGAGAATGAGACGCAGGTCCTTAACTATTTTCAAAGAACCAATTGTGTGCTGTGTGCTTATATTGCCATGATTGATTTTAGCTTTCTCATAAAAATGACATACAAAATCAAACTCTAGTACATGAGATAAGACAGTGGAGGCCTCTTCAACCGTTCACAAATATGCTTTCCCCATTTACATGGGCTACTGATATATTATCAATTACTAACCCTAATCTATTATTTCAATTTTCACCCTAAAATATCAATTTTATCATGTTGTCCCATATTCCATTTGTATTATTGTTAAGAGTAAATTACATGCTAATTTTAGACGTACTTTCCCTCTATTTTGAAAATCTATATATAAACCTATTTAACTAACATATATTAAGAATATTCTTTGTAAATGCCTTTTTTTTGTTTTTTTAAATATTTTTTTGTTGAAAAATGACAATGATTCAATTGCCCTTCGAAAGGTTGGTTAGATCATTAAAGTTCCAAAAGCATCAAGCAGCTAACAAATAGCCAAAAGGGCGGTCCATTATAGTCCATCCACTGACTTGTCCATGGAGAGCACACGGAGAGAGCAACAACATCACCTTTGGGGCCTAAGTTGTGAATAACCATTTCATTTCAAAAGCTTAAGTTGTTAGTAAACGATTAAGAATAGTTTTTATATCTAACACGTCCTAGAATGCAGAAGTCCTTTAGGGTTTGAAGTATGAACAAAACACATTCCTACTCATACCATGTGTTGAAACTATCAATCTTCTCATGGGTTGGTTATAGAGGCTTTGATTCTATGCCAAAGAACTAATTCATCCTAAATGCTTAAGCTATTAAGTGAATGCTCAAAAATAATTTTATATATAACAATTACTTGTTACATGAGTCGTGAGAAATAAAATATTTACACGAGTTGCGAAAATTTTATAATTTTGTTTTCCAGAAACAAAACTGAAAAGGTAATGTTAATGAACTTGCTAAACATTTCAATCTTAGCTATTTTTACATTGCAAAATCCATTTATCATGTAAAATCATAAAGGATATAGAATAAATGGTCATTATTCATTACAAATAAAAATTATAGTATAGTCATTTTTTATCATTTTTATATAATTTAATCATTAAAAATTCAGCTAATACAATTAGATTGTCATTATGATACTTCTTCTCAAGTGATTATCACTAGAAAATTCGAATTGAGTAATAAATCAGAAAGAATATGTGCAATATTTCCTATATATCATATACTTATTTCCTCATACAAGGTTTTATTTTCTGTTCAGAATGAAACTGCATTTGAAAAACAAAGTGCTCTTTTTCCTTTGACTATAGCAGATGTTGTTTTAATAAATATGTATGGTTTTTTTTTTAAAAAAAAGATTTATTCTATAATCTTTAGTATGACTTATAAGGCATTGCTACAAATTTATTCAATTTCTGCACAAGAAAATTGTGCTTATCAGTCTCATTACATTTGTGTTTTTTCTTTCATATAGATGGTGTCAAGACATTGGCCGTGGGCACGCCGCTAATAAGCCTCTTTTGAGAGTTTTATTTCAGCAGGTATATATGCATTTTGGCAGGAATTGAATATCTAACTTTTGCTGCCAAAAGTAACCTGTAACAACATATTGGTTACTGTGTTTGTTTTAATATGTTTTAGGCCATGATCCAATTCTGTAATAAACCACGTAAAACGACCTTGATGTTTGTTGTACGTGACAAAACCGAGGTGGGTGTTTTATTCTAATGTATGACATAGCATTGCAACTTGTATGTATCTTTCTTATTGCCATCAGACTTTTATTAATGTGCATCGAACTCCATTTTCCTTACACAGTCACCAGAAAATGTTTTAGAAGCTAGACTGAAAGAGGATATTGAAAAGGTAACCAGTGACCTATCCCTTTGTCATATTTTATAATACAAAGATTTGTCAAATGGTTGTCTTCTCAAACTTTCTTTTCTTCTGTGTTTTTCTGCAGATATGGGCCTTCATTCTTACGCCATCAGGAAGCAACAATCTCCAGCTCCGTAATATTTTTTAAAGTAATTTGAGGCACTCAATTATCTTTTTTAATAATTCTAGAGTATTATGCTAAAAACACTTTTAGAACTATTGAGCATTTTCTCTTGTTGTGCCCTTGATAATTTGAAAGGTTGAAATTTTATTTCTTCCAAATTATGAAGAAAAGGAAGTGAGAGTTGCAGAGTCTATTCCTAGAGGGGGAGTGAATAGGAATTGTTAAAAGTTAGTTCTTAAAAAAATGATTCAAATCATAGATTTGTTAAAGAACTGGTTCTTACAAATTAGTTCTTTAACAAATACTAGATTTGAATATACCAAAATAACTTAACAAATCATGTAGACAAAACAGAGAAGAGATGAAGAAGAAAAAAATCTGCAAGAGATTTATAGTGGTTCGGCTAAGCATGCCTACATCCACTTCTTTCATACATGGGGTTCCACTATTCTTCAAGTTTATTTGTCCAAGCTTCTCCAAGCTTTACAACAAGTTTATTTTTCCAAGCTTCTCCAAGCTTAACCATGATTTTTATTTCTCAAGCTCATTATGAACTCTCTCTCTCTAACTTACTAGAGATCACTCTCATGGATTTCTCCCATAGAAATCTAGATACAAAACCCAAGTGTTTTGTTGCAACCCCAAGAAGAAACTCTCTTAAAGAGTAGGTGTGATACAATGAAAATATTGCTGCATGAAGGAATGACCGAGAGGGGGAAGAAGAAGATAAAGAGCTCAACTTTCAACAATGACTTTCTTCTCGCTCTCTAAAATGTTTTTTCTTCTTTCTTCACTTCATGGATTTTCGAAGCCTTGGAGTCTCCTTGCTTTGTTTGATTTCTTGTGCACGTGAAAGACCAAATGGGGAGGCAAAAGAGGAGCCACCAACCGGCTGACACCTTGTCAATCAATCAAGGTGGCTTTTGTCCTTTTTGGTCCACAAAAGTCTCACTTGTGTAAGAGGGTAGGTAAACTTTTCCTTGGAACAAAGACCTTACACAAATCACTTTAGATGAAGCTTTCCAAACTTAGCTAACATGACTTAGTCAGATTGTAGAAGGGTAGATTTAGCTGGAGTCTATGAGAAGCTTTGTCCACATCAGCAATATTTAAGACTCATCATAGATGAAAGAACTGGTTCTTAAGAACAAGTTCTGCAAGGCTTCATTTCAAATTTGTTCTTGATAATAACTTATAAACACAACACAGATTAATGGCAACAAGACAAACAACACATATAAGAAATGACAAGACATTATTGTTATCGTCAAAACAGGTTCAGAGACTTGTGGGGCTAACAATCTCTCCCTTTTTGATGATGACAATAATGTGTTTGAGAAAAGCTCCCCCTTAATATGTGCCAACTGGAACTGACGAACTAGTTCTCTGAAACTAGATAGTAGAAGGGAGTTTTCACAATAGACCTATTCAATATCAAGAAATTATAACTAAACAGTTCAAATAGACTAGTTCACATAATTTCTCCCCTTTTGGCATTATTAAAAAGATAGGGGTAAGAGCAGATGATTATAACCAAATCAGAGCAGTAAAGGGATCAGAGCACTATATTAACCAAAATGAAGTATTAACATATCAAAATAGTTCAAATCATGTCACAATTTGTCAAGCAATGTTTGAGATGTATGATGCAAGTATGACAATAGTAGACTGAAAGAATGTTTAGGCACTTATTCTACATTCACATATGAAATTCCATCAAAAGAGAACCAAAATGCTTAGAGAAAGCTAATAAGAAGAAGATGATGACTGAGATGAAATAAGAAGAGCCAAGTAAGCTTTGACAACTGCCATATCCTTTTCCATAGCTGTCAACCTAGCATTGTTGTTAAAAACCAGAGTCTGAAAGAAATTGAGGCGCTTGCCAATTTGGTTTGCTAGTTCCTCTGGATTGACTGAAGTCATCCATTCTACATGATTAACTTCCTCAAATGGCTGAGTTGGTGGCACTTGTTTCTTGGCCTTCTTCGAAGGTTTAGAACTAGTTGAAGGTTCAAAAGCCTGCCTTTTTGACTTGCCATGGGGAGAACTAGTTGATGCTGCCTGTTTCTTTCCCTTGACATAGGTTTGACTCAGTGAAGGATCAAGTGAAGAAAAGGTAGTAGGAAGAGGTCTTTTCAATATCAATTTGGTAAGAAAAGGTTCAGAATTGAATTTGGATAGATCAACCTTGAAATGCTTGCACAATTTAACAATCAACATACCATAGGAAAGACTAGTTTTAGTTCTGGTCCCTTTAACAGAAGCAGCCATTGTACTTAAGATTAATCTAGGCAAATTTAAAGGGAGTTGATTCTTTAGGTGATACAACAGATACAGGTCAGGAGTGATGAACTCACTATGGTTGCCAATTCTTGGTAAGAGGTGAGAGGTAATGATTTTGGCAAGAGTTATGGTTATTGAATTAAAACAGTGAATGGGGGGAAGTCTCTCCTTCCTTCTTTGGTCAGAGTCGTCACAGACAGATACCATAACATCATCAAAAGATATCAGTTTAGCAGGCCACACTTTTTGCACAAATCTACTATCCCATTTAACAGGTAACTTGAATATACTGGCTAACACTCGCTTATATATGACCATTTCAGTGCCAACAACAAAAGACTTTAAGTAAATAGTACCAGAATCTGAGCCTTTGATAAGCTGCAGATGTGCATAAAATAACCTTATTACCTTGGGGAAGATAGGTTCATCAATCTTCAGTATGCTGGATCATCCCATAGCAGCAAATGTTTCTTCAATTGATGTTGTTGCATCAAAGACAACATCCCACTCCACAATGCATCCTGGTGCAATGGCTTGCTTGTCAAATAGTTTGAGGAAATTCTCCTCAGCAGCAACACTCTCAAAAGCATTGGGATCTTAATCCGATGAAGTACTCTCAGTAGTACTCTTGGATGCACTTATATCAGCAGCACTTTTATCAGAGGGTTCTTTAGCATAAGCCCTTTTTTTTCAGCATTCCTTTTAGTAGCAGTAGTGGATTTTGAAAAAGGGCTCTTAGACTTAGACCCTTTAGCCCGAGAGGTAGATAATTTACCCTTAGAAGCAGGTGCTTTGGTCTTAGGAAGAGATGATGGTTCTGGAGGTGTAGATTCTTTGGCTCGAGAAGAAGAGGTTGATGGTTTTGATTTCGGTTTAGGCCTGAATACTATTTTTCTTCCCAGCATTTTCTTTCTCTTAGGTCTAGGTGTAGGTTCTGTAGGATTTGCTGCAGAAGCTGGCTCAGGAGCATTTGAGGAAGATGGCATTGGAGAAGAAACATTTGGTGGGTCAAGAATGGATGAGGTTTTGGATGGCTTGAGGTTTACAGTAGGTGATGAAGGAGAGGGTGATCGAGAAGGTTGAGAAACATGAGAAGGAGAGGGAATTGGTGAGAGAAGAGGTGTGACTGTGAGAGAGTCAGAGGGTGGAGGTTCGAGAGGAAGCCATGGGAATAGGGGTTCTGAGATAGGTTCTGCAATAGAGGAAGGTAAAGGAGAAGCCATTTTAGCTTTCCCTTTGACAAAACTGGGAGCAAACCTGATTGCTTTATGAAGGATTAGTTCAATGTCTTTTGGCTCCTCTGAGGAAGATAAGTCTTCCAATTGAATTGGTTTCTCACTAGTGGATTCTACTTCGGCCTTTCCCTTGAATTGAGCTTTTAATCGCTAGCTAGCCCTTCTTCTATCCATAACTCTGGTAGTTAGCAATTTAGCTTAATATAGTGGCAGACAATAGAGCACAATTAAGCACTTACCGAGGAAGAAGGGGAACATGCAAAGCAATATGGGAAACAAGGAACAACAAGGGAATGAATGCAGAAGAATGTGAGCAGTTAGGTTCACTTTCGAAGGAAGAAGAGAGGAAATTTAGCCTGGGAATGTTGACGGGTGCCGAACTGTACAAAATTATAATACTAATTGCAACTAAATTGTAGTATAGGATGCAACCAGTGTCGTCTCCCAAGGATTCACCAGAACAGTTAATCTACTAAAACTCACACAAGAACAGAACTAGGGGGTTTTGTGTTGAATGCAGAATGTTATGAATCCAGAAAGCAGTAAACTGAATTTAGTCAAATAGGAGAAAACGTAATCAACTCAAGTAGGCAACCAAACTCTAATACATCCTTGTTCACTAAAGGTTATCTAAATCTGATTTAATTCTTGGTTAAATGTTACCTGGAACCCCTAACAGCAACACTTATAATTCCTACTGATTACTAATCAGGATTCAATTAATCTTGGAACTAAGAATCTAGGCAACCGCTCTATATCACTAAGTCCAGATTAATTTGAGAAACGAATTGTCCAAGTTAACCATATAATAAAAACCTTTAAAATATGCTTACCAATTTGATTACTGTGATGAATCTAATCAACCGATTTAAATTCATATGAAGTATGCAATCAAAGTACCATTCAATCACATGAAGATGGGAAGAAGCAGTAATTCAAATTATATTAAATTAAACCCGGATTGAAGCACAAAAACTTCGGATTAGCAAGTCTGATTCCTCTTGAATTGATTACAGAAGTACTTAGCCTTCCATGAAAGGATTAAACAAAAAGCAAAGGTCTAAACTTGAACTCACAGATAGGAGGCAGTAGCTTCTGATGATAATATGGTCATCTCTATTATTCTCAACAACTTGAGAGTAAATACTAGCTGGCTGCCTCCTCTAGGTTTCCTAGTTACAAAATAAACCTAGTTTCCTAAATCTTTAATGGTAAAAACATGATTAAACCCTAGTGATATGTGTGCTGGCCCAAATAGCAAATGTTGGGCCAATAAACAAGTACTGGTCCAATAGGCAGGCCTAAGGAATGGAATAAGTCGATGTTGGGCGGATGCAGAAAATCTAGACTACTTGCATACAAATTTCAGTTATCCAGATGCGAGAATCAGCTTCTGGTCTCTTCATATGAAATGTAGAATTTTCTGTTAGCTTTCTTACAAAACTAGAATCGCATCAATCAGACATTTACAGCTCAAGATATAATGAAAAATGTAAGTAGTGCCAAAAATCAATAATTATGCAATTAAAGTCCAAAAGCACCAACAAATCCAAATCCACAAAATACGTCTATGGGCTATGGAAATCAGCAGAAAAATACACTAAAAGTCTAAGTATAAGGGAAACAAATAGTGTAAAATAATGTCTTATCAAATTCCCCCACATTTAGCTTTTTGCACTCCTAGGCAAAATCACAAGAATCAAACGAGAGGAACGAAACAACTCTCCAATCAAATCAAGAATACAAAGATTAAGGTAAGAAAACAATTCAAACTCAAAGAAATAGCAACACTCTTGGAACAACATCTCTTGACAACTAGAGAACACACAACATGGCAATTTCATTTAATAAGAAAGAGTCAAAGTAGATAGCCTCTCACAAGATAAATAAATGCTCTTAATTCCCTAAAGTGTCTAAGGTAAGTATTTCTCTCCAATCATCCTATCAAAATTATACTACCATAAACTTGTTCATATTGCACAAATCAAAAGGACTTTTAAAGGTTGTAATGGGGAAAGGTAAAGGAATGACAATAAAATCGAAAAATGGCTAAAGCACCCAAGGAATCATAAAGAGCATTTGATTTTGGAGAGATTCAAGTACTTTATGCATCTTAACTTTGGGCTTCAACTCATTTTTTACTTTTCCCGAAACAACTTTATTCTTTTGTTGCTGGTTTTTTTTCTTTTTTTTCTTTTTTGAAGCATAATACTTAACAATTTCAGCCATAACCAATCAGCCACAACTTGATGCTTTGTTTTTGTAAGAATTCACTCCCTTTTTAATTCAATGCAATGCTCTTCAATTCTTAAGGGTTGGGTAGGACATGATTTTACACTTAGGCTTGCAATGAGCTACACATGAAAGAAAGGATCATTAGGCTCAAAAAAGGGGTAATCAAAGGATAACATCAATGTTAGCTATTTGGTCAAGTAGCTTCTCAAAGAAAGGAATGCCTAATCACTTTTATGCATGTATGTGCAAATGTAACCTCAACTAAGAAATAGAACAAGTTCTAGAGTGTCAAATTGATGAAAACACACAAGAAAGAATCATGACATATGGCTCAAATCCTCACAACTACAAGACTACCAAGAATCAACTCATCCACTCATATCAAATTTGTTGCCATACTACTTAAATTCAAGAAGCAAGATTTATTATCCACTCATGTTGTAACACCTTAGAATCAAAATCACTTCAAACTATTCTCTTCACAACTCTAACTTAATTGGAAAGAACTAGAAAAATCTAAAAATAAAACAGAAAAACAGCAATACTAAAAGAAAACAGAAAGCATAATTTCAAATGACTAAAATAGAAATTAGCAAATTAAAAATAGTGAATAGAAAACGTAAAACATCAACTCTAATAACAGAAAACAGCATACTAAAAACACAAAAAATTTAAAAACACAGAAAACAAAAAACTAAGCATAAAACAAAAAACAAAACACTAAAATTCTAAAACTGAAAAACAAAAAATAATAAAAACAACAAGTAAAACAGAAACAGAAAGCGTAAAACAACACAGCAGGCTAATCCCTCCCCCACACTTAAATTTTTGCAGTGTCCTCAATGCAAAGCACAAAGCAAACAGTAAAAGCAAGGCACTAAAAATAAAAGAGAAAGGGAAAGAAAACAGCCTGTGGGTTTAAGTCTCATAGAGGGCAGTAGAGAAGTACACCTCCTCCACTACTTGCTCTTGAAAACTCTCATAAAAAGGTTTCAGCCGATGTCCATTCAATAGAAAAGTCTTGTTGGTTGCCTCATTCTTGATCTCAATTGCACCATAAGGAAAGACATGAGTCACCACAAAAGGACCCATCCATCGAGAACGAAGCTTGCCGAGCATTAGCTTGAGACGGGAGTTATAGAGTAGCACTTTCTGACCAATGTGGAACTCTTTTCTCACTAACATATTGTCATGGGCAGCCTTGGTCTTTTTTTTGTAGATTCTGGAATTCTCATAAGCCTCAAACCAAATTTCTTCAAGTTCTTGTAGGTGGAGCTTCCTATTTGATCCAGCTTGGGCTAAATCAAAATTACACTACTTCATAGCCCAATACGCCTTATGCTCTATCTCTACTGGAAGGTGACATGTCTTGCCAAAGACTAGCCTATAAGGCGACATGCCTATAGAGGTCTTGTAGGTAGTCCGATAGGCCCACAATGCATCATCCAGACGCAAGCTCCAGTCTTTTCTGTTAGGCCGGACAATGATGAACACACTTTTTATACAATAGTTATTCCTCATACTTAGTCTTTTAAACCTCTTTTGGGCTGAATTGCATAGACTTAGACCTCATTTCATGACTTAGGATCCATTTATGCTTAATTGCAATTTCTAGCAATATTAGGCATTATATGCTGTCTCTGTGTTTCAGGCATATCTTGAGTTCTGGATGTTCAAAAATTCCGAGTCATACCTTGTTGGAAAGCTTAGAGAATTGTCTACAACTTTCTTTCAGGGCTCCAAAGCTAATTCGGACGTTCAGAAGGTCATATGCAGCCTGGAAGCCAGAGAAGATATGCTGTCGCAGGATCCTGACCTACATGCAGTATTTGGGTCATAACTTGAGTTGTATATCTCATATGGACCTGAAACTGGTACCATTGGAAAGCTAACAGACAGAGCTTCAATTTATATGAAGACTGGTTCACCATATTTTATGTGGAAGATGGTCTTATTTGCTGTGCAAGTTAGCTGACGGTTCCAGACACCTTCTGCCACTTAAATGGGCCTAACTTCCTCATGACAAGTCCAAATGGGCCCAAACCAAAGCCCAATTGAAGCTAAGGCCCATGGGAACAAGTGTGCCCTAAGGGCAATTTGGGTGTGCATGTAAAATTGGAGGTCTATATCAGCAAGAGGGGGGCAGCCGAAATTCATTATCAAGTTTTAGATATTTTTAGACAGCGTTCTAGTCTTTCCTTAGCTCTTAAGCTTTCTCTTAGATATTTTGTAAGAACTCAGCTCTTCTTGTTCATGGAGGGCTAATCCATCATATCAATCCAGGTTTTGCTATTCTGATTATTGGTTTTGAGATTATGAGTTGTTGTTCTTCATTTTAGTTGTTAATCAAAGTTCTTTCAATCCTTTGAAATATTCTGTTTGAATTGCTTAATTCGAATTTGGATCTTCATGTGTGATTGCTTAATTGCATGTGATAAAAGAGGATTGTATGGTTGATTAATGTTTCTGAGCTTTTGGATGGATTAATCACCTTGGCTGGATCATGGACTTAGGTAAAACTAGACTTGAATGTTTGCTTAATTCATTTGGTCTTAGTAAAAACCGAATTCTGGTTGCTTAACCAGTGGACTCCATAGAACATTGAGAGGCTTCTTGATATGTTTTAAAGGCCAAGAACATGGTTAATAATTGAATGGATCATTAGAAATCAAGGATGAACTTAAATCAGAATTAGTAAAGACTTGAATTGGTTGCTTTCTCTTAAACTTTACCACTTTCAATTAATTTCTGTCAAGCACTTAAACCAACAAAACCCCCCTGTTTACATGCTTCTTAATATGATTCACTAAATAGAACAATCCTTAGGTTCGACTTAGGGCTGTCCTATGCTGCAAAAAGCTAGGTAACCGACCTAAAACATTAAGTAATTTGAGGAGCCTCGGCAGCTCATCAGACAACCTTCTCTAAAATTTGCTTGATCTCCCTATTGGACACCTTTGCTTGTCCATTAGTCTGTGGATGGTAAGGGGTTTAAACCTTGTGCACCACACCATACTTTCTTAACAAAGCAGCCATGTGCCTATTGCAGAAATGAGAACCTTGGTCACTGATGATGGCTCTTGGAATGTCGAACCTGCAAAAATGTGAGTCCTGACAAAATCTAAGACAACATGAGAATCGTCAGTCTGGGTGGCCTTGGCCTTTACCCATTTAGAAATATAGTCCATAGCTAAGAGAATATACACAAAACCAAAAGAAATAGGGAAATGACCCATGAAATCGATGCCCAAAACATTAAATATCTCATAAAACAGCAAAAGCTGTTGAGGCATCTCATTCCTATGGGAAATATTACCTGTCCGTTGGCATTAGGCATAATTCTTACAAAAACTGTATGCATAGCCAATAAAGTCCATAGTCTAAAATTTTACGAGCAATGCATTGAGGTCTAAAATGACCACCACAAGCAGAAGTATAATAGAACTGTAACACAGACTCAGACTCATATCCAAGCACACACCTCCTAATTACTTAGTCACTACACAGTCTCCACAAGTAGGGGTCATACCACACATAATGTTTGGCTTCACTTTTAAGCTTATCTACTTGATGTTTCTTAAAATAGGCAAGTAACTCAGAAGCAACTAAGTAGTTTACCAAGTCAGCATACCAAGGATCTGTACCTTGCAGCTGATAAAGCTGCTTATTCAGGAAAGTCTCTCTGATGGGAAGGCTGTCCAAAGTCAGTGGAATCTGGCTCAGGTGATTTGCTACCAAGTTCTCAACTTTACTCTTGTCTCTGATCTCAAGATAGAATTCTTGCAGGAGCAGCATCCATCTAAGGAGCCTAGGCTTCGCATCCGGCTTCTTGAGCAAGTACTTCAAAGCTGCATGGTCAGAGAAAGCACTTACTTTAGAATTAAGAAAATATGAACGAAATTTATCTAAAACAAACATAATGGCAAGGAGTTCTTTCTCAGTAGTGGTGTAATTTTCTTGGGCAGCATCCAAAGTACGAGAGACATAATAAATCACGTGGGACAACTTGTCCACTCGCTGTGCAAGGACAGCGCCTACTGCAAAGTTTGATGCATAACACATCAGCTCAAAGGGAAACTCCTAGTTAGATGGCTGCATGATGGGAGACGAGGTAAGACTCTGCTTCAGCTAATCAAATGCTGCTTTGCACTACCTATCAATTTCGAAATCAACTTCTTTCTGGAAAAGCTTAGACAATGGCAAGTCAATCTTGCTGAAGTCTTGGATGAATCGCCTGTAAAATCTTGCATGACCAAGAAAGGAACACACTTCCCGCACACAAGTGGGGTAGGGTAAAGAGGCAATAACATCTATCTTAGCCTTATCTACTTCAATTCCCTTGCTAGAAATTACATGCCCTAAAACTATGCCTTGTTCTACCATAAAGTGACATTTCTCAAAATTAAGAACAAGGTTCGTCTCAAAGCATCTATCAAGTACTCTAGTAAGGTTATCTAAACATGCATCAAAAGATGAGCGATATACAGTGAAGTCATCCATGAATACTTCCATGCAGTGTTCTAAAAAATAAAAAAATATGCTTTTCATACACCGCTGGAATGTACCAGGGGCATTACATAGGCCCAAGAGCATCCTCCTATATGCAAATGTGCCGAAAGGATAGGTGAAAGTCGTATTTTTTTAATCCTCCGGGGCTATGTGAATCTAGAAGTAGCCTGAGAAGCCATCTAGGAAATAGTAATGGGATTTCCCTGCCAACTTCTCTAGCATTTGATCAATGAAGGGCAGAGGGAAGTGATCATTGCTTGTTGCCTGGTTGAGTCTTCTATAATCAATGCAGACGCGCCAACTGTTCTGCACTCTAGTGGGGATCAGCTCGTTCTTCTAATTGGCTACCACAGTTATGCCACTCTTCTTTGGAACCACTTGAACCGGACTTACTCATTTACCGTCTGAGATAGGGTAAATAATGTCGGCTAATAACAGCTTGCTAACTTCTTTCTTGACCACATCCATAATCAATGGGTTAAGTCACCTTTGGGGCTACCTCATTGGTTTAGCTTCTTCCTCCAATAAAATCCTATGCATGCAAGTGGAAGAGCTAATGTCAGGAATGTCTGCAAGTATCCATCCAATGGTTGTCTTCCGCTGCTTCAGAATCTGCAACAACTTTTCTTCCTGTTCAAGTTGCAGATTGTTGGCTATAATGACTGGCAGCTTCTCTTCTGCTTCTAGGAAGGCATACTTGAGATGGCCAGGTAACGGTTTTAGTTCAAGAATGGGTGGCTGTTGCACAAAGGGAATTAGTTTGGTTGAAGAAACCAAATCTACTGTGTGAAGCTCAGAAACACCTGCAAGCTCAGCACTATGCTCTAAAACAGTCTCATCATATCCCATATAGTTAAAAATTTCAGAACATGCAGCACAACTCCCATCATAACCAGTACATCTAGAACAATCTAAAGTGTCAAGCAAACCTACTATATCAGGGAATTCGGCTACTAAGTCAGCATGCACATCATTAACTGCAGGTCTATGATATCTATTTGAAACACAGAATGTTCTTCCAGAGGGTGTTTCATGGCATCAAATAAATTGAATTGAATCACAGTATCACCAAATTCCATGGAAAAGATACCAGCATGCACATCAATTATGGTTTTAGCAATTTTTAAGAAGGGTCTACCTAAGATCAAAAGGGAATGTCCAGATACAGACTCATGTTCCATATTCAACACATAAAAATCAGCTAGAAAAATTAAATCAGCTAGAAAAATTAAATCATTTACCCTAACCAAGACATCCTCAAGAAGTTTTGCAGGATATGCTGTGCTTCTATTGGCAAGCTGAATAATCATTCTAGTAGGCTTCAACTCTTTAATATGCAATGATGAATAGATGAACTTGGGCATCACATTGATTAAAGTACCCAGCTCTAACATAGCATTGGTGAACTGCTTGTCTCCAATGGTGCAGGGAATGGTAAATGTACCAGGATCAGTGTACTTGGATGGTAGGTTAGGTTGGATCATAGCTGACATGTTTTTGCTCATGCTCATTTTCTCATTGCCTCTTAGTCTTTTCTTGTGGGTACACAAATCCTTCAGAAACCTTGCATACTTGGGAATATGTTTAATCGCTTCCAAGAAAGGGATATTGACTTCCACTTTCCTGAAAGTGTCAATAATCTCTTTGTCCAACTCATGCTTAGCAATATTCTTGCACTATGTAACTCTGTTAGGAAAAGGAAGAGGAATGTTGGAGGTAGAGCTTTCTGCCTGGTTCAGAAGGGAAAAAGGTGACTGTCTTGGGATAGATTTAGGGGCTACAGTGTCTGGATCTTTTTCTTGGACAGAATTGGGGACTGTGGAAAGTAGGCTAGGTTCTGGAACACTCACTTCCTTGCCATTACGCAGGGTTATGACATTCACATTGCCTCTTAGATTGGTGACTATTTGAAAGGGTAAAATTCCAGAACCTTGGGACTTGAGTTCACTAGTGGTGGTTGCAAGTTGACCTATCTGAGTCTCCAGGCTCTGAATATTAGTCTCAGTCCTCTGTTGAAATTGGATGTTGTTGCTAACTAACTGCTTCACTAAATCTTCCAGGCTCGGTTCTAGCTTGTTAGCTTACTGCATAAGCTGCTTCATTGGTGCTTGAACTGTTGGTTGCTTGAACTTGCATTGTATCTAGGCTACTGTGGTTGGTACATTTTTTGCTGTTGTGGCTGGTACCTTTGTTGCATTGTATCTAGTCTCAATCCTCTGGTACGTTTGTTAGAGTGATCTCTTCAGCCAGGGCTGTATGTAAAAGAGTGGGGGTCATATCTGGGCTGCTAGTAAGGTCTGCCAGGAAAGATACCAGTCACTACTTCAATGTTGTCTTGGAAAGTAGGGCACTGATCCGTCAGATGACTGGCTAGGGCACAAATTCCACGTAGCTTGGCAGGAGCTTGAACTGGTGTGTGGCCCATTACTAACTGTCTAACCATAAAGGTCAGTTCCTCCAAACGGTTCTCCACCCTCTATTAATCTACCATTTGCCCCTCGTTTACTCCCCTAGCAGGAATAACCATCATTGTGCCAAATTGTTGTGCATTGGTTGCCATGTTGGATATTAAGTCTCTTGCAGCCGCAGAGGTCTTATCCACCAAGGCACCTCCAGAAGCAGTATCCACATAGCTCACATCCATAGAAATATTGAATGAGTAACTAGTCACTGATTTGGTGATGAGGATAGCTCCCACACAGTTTCTCANAGCTTTTGGATGGATTAATCACCTTGGCTGGATCATGGACTTAGGTAAAACTAGACTTGAATGTTTGCTTAATTCATTTGGTCTTAGTTAAAACCGAATTCTGGTTGCTTAACCAGTGGAATCCATAGAACATTGAGAGGCTTCTTGATATGTTTTAAAGGCCAAGAACATGGTTAATAATTGAATGGATCATTAGAAATCAAGGATGAACTTAAATCAGAATTAGTAAAGACTTGGATTGGTTGCTTTCTCTTAAACTTTACCACTTTCAATTAATTTCTGTCAAGCACTTAAACCAACAAAACCCCCCTGTTTACATGCTTCTTAATATGATTCACTAAATAGAACAATCCTTAGGTTCGACTTAGGGCTGTCCTATGCTGCAAAAAGCTAGGTAACCGACCTAAAACATTAAGTAATTTGAGGAGCCTCGGCAGCTCATCAGACAACCTTCTCTAAAATTTGCTTGATCTCCCTATTGGACACCTTTGCTTGTCCATTAGTCTGTGGATGGTAAGGGGTTTAAACCTTGTGCACCACACCATACTTTCTTAACAAAGCAGCCATGTGCCTATTGCAGAAATGAGAACCTTGGTCACTGATGATGGCTCTTGGAATGTCGAACCTGCAAAAATGTGAGTCCTGACAAAATCTAAGACAACATGAGAATCGTCAGTCTGGGTGGCCTTGGCCTTTACCCATTTAGAAATATAGTCCATAGCTAAGAGAATATACACAAAACCAAAAGAAATAGGGAAATGACCCATGAAATCGATGCCCAAAACATTAAATATCTCATAAAACAGCAAAAGCTGTTGAGGCATCTCATTCCTATGGGAAATATTACCTGTCCGTTGGCATTAGGCATAATTCTTACAAAAACTGTATGCATAGCCAATAAAGTCCATAGTCTAAAATTTTACGAGCAATGCATTGAGGTCTAAAATGACCACCACAAGCAGAAGTATAATAGAACTGTAACACAGACTCAGACTCATATCCAAGCACACACCTCCTAATTACTTAGTCACTACACAGTCTCCACAAGTAGGGGTCATACCACACATAATGTTTGGCTTCACTTTTAAGCTTATCTACTTGATGTTTCTTAAAATAGGCAAGTAACTCAGAAGCAACTAAGTAGTTTACCAAGTCAGCATACCAAGGATCTGTACCTTGCAGCTGATAAAGCTGCTTATTCAGGAAAGTCTCTCTGATGGGAAGGCTGTCCAAAGTCAGTGGAATCTGGCTCAGGTGATTTGCTACCAAGTTCTCAACTTTACTCTTGTCTCTGATCTCAAGATAGAATTCTTGCAGGAGCAGCATCCATCTAAGGAGCCTAGGCTTCGCATCCGGCTTCTTGAGCAAGTACTTCAAAGCTGCATGGTCAGAGAAAGCAATTACTTTAGAATTAAGCAAATATGAACGAAATTTATCTAAAACAAACATAATAGCAAGGAGTTCTTTCTCAGTAGTGGTGTAATTTGCTTGGGCAGCATCCAAAGTACGAGAGACATAATAAATCACGTGGGACAACTTGTCCACTCGCTGTGCAAAGACAACGCCTACTGCAAAGTTTGATGCATAACACGTTAGCTTGAAGGGAAACTCCTAGTTAGGTGGCTGCATGATAGGAGGCGAGGTAAGACACTGCTTCAGCTAATCAAAGGCTGCTTTGCACTGCCTATCAATTTCGAAATCCACTTCTTTCTGAAAAATCTTAGACAATGGCAAGTCAATATTGCTGAAGTCTTGGATGAATCGCCTGTAAAATCCTGCATGACCAAGAAAGGAACACACTTCCCGCACACAGGTGGGGTAGGGTAAAGAGGCAATAACATCTATCTTAGCCTTATCTACTTCAATTCCCTTGCTAGAAATTACATGCCCTAAAACTATGCCTTGTTCTACCATGAAGTGACATTTCTCAAAATTAAGAACAAGGTTAGTCTCAATGCATCTATCAAGTACTCTAGTAAGGTTATCTAAACATGCATCAAAAGATGAGCCATATACAGTGAAGTCATCCATGAATACTTCCATGCAGTGTTCTAAAAAATCAAAAAATATGCTTATCATACACCATTGGAATGTACCAGGGGCATTACATAGGCCCAAGAGCATCTTCCTATATGCAAATGTGCCGAAGGGATAGGTGAAAATCGTATTTTCTTAATCCTCCGGGGCTATGTGAATCTAGAAGTAGCCTGAGAAGCCATCTAAGAAATAGTAATGGGATTTCCCTGCCAACTTCTCTAGCATCTGATCAATGAGGGCAAAGGGAAGTGATCATTGCTTGTTGCCTAGTTGAGTCTTCTATAATCAATGCAGACGTGCCAACTGTTCTGCACTCTAATGGGGATCAACTTGTTCTTCTTATTGGCTACCACAGTTATGCCACTCTTCTTTGGAACCACTTGAACCGGACTTACTCATTTACTGTCTGAGATGGGGTAAATAATGTCGGCTAATAACAGCTTGCTAACTTCTTTCTTGACCAGATCCATAATCAACGGGTTAAGTCACCTTTGGGGCTGCCTCATTGGTTTAGCTTCTTCCTCCAATAAAATCCTATGCATGCATGTGGAAGAGCTAATGTCAGGAATGTCTGCAAGTGTCCATCCAATGGTTGTCTTCCGCTGCTTCAGAATCTGCAACAACTTCTCTTCCTGTTCAAGTTGCAGATTGTTGGCTATAATGACTGGCAACTTCTCTTCTGCTTCTAGGAAGGCATACTTGAGATAGTCAGGTAAAGATTTTAGTTCAAGAATGGGTGGCTGTTGCACAGAGGGAATTAGTTTGGTTGAAGAAACCAAATCTACTATGTGAAGCTCAGAAACACATGCAAGCTCAACACTATGCTCCAAAACAGTCTCATCATATCCCATATAGTTAAAAATTTCAGAACATGCAGCACAACTCCCATCATAACCAGTACATCTAGAAAAATCTAAAGTGTCAAGCAAACCTACTATATAAGGGAATTCGGCTACTAAGTCAGCATGCACATCATTAACTGCAGGTCTATGACATCTATTTGAAACACAGAATGTTCTTCCAGAGGGTGTTTCATGGCATCAAATAAATTGAATTGGATCACAGTATCACCAAATTCCATGGAAAAGATACCAGCATGCACATCAATTATGGTTTTAGCAGTTTTTAAGAAGGGTCTACCTAAGATCAAAAGGGCATGTCCAGATGCAGACTCATGTTCCATATTCAACACATAAAAATCAACTAGAAAAATTAAATCATTTACCCTAACCAAGACATCCTCAAGAAGTCTTGCAGGATATGTTGTGCTTCTGTTGGCAAGCTGAATAATCACTCCAGTAGGCTTCAACTCTCTAATATGCAAAAATGAATAGATGAACTTGGGCATCACATTGATTAAAGTACCAGCTCTAACATAGCATTGGTGAACTGCTTGTCTCCAATGGTGCAGGGAATGGTAAACGTACCAGGATCAGTGTACTTGGATGGAAGGTTAGGTTGGATCATAGCTGACATGTTTTTGCTCATGTTCATTTTCTCATTGCCTCTTAGTCTTCTTTTGTGGGTACACAAATCCTTCAGAAACCTTGCATACTTGGGAATCTGTTTAATCACTTCCAAGAAAGGGATATTGACTTCCACTTTCCTGAAAGTGTCAATAATCTCTTTGTCCAACTCATGCTTAGCAATATTCTTGCACTGTGTAACTCTGTTAGGAAAAGGAAGAGGAATGCTGGAAGTAGAGCTCTCTGCCTGGTTTAGAAGGGAAGAAGGTGACTGTCTTGGGATAGATTTAGGGGCTACAGTGTCTGGATCTTTTTCTTGGACAGAATTGGGGACTGTGGAAAGTAGGCTAGGTTCTGGAACACTCACTTCCTTGCCATTACGCAGGGTTATGACATTCACATTGCCTCTTAGATTGGTGACTATTTGAAAGGGTAAAATTCCAGAACCTTGGGACTTGAGTTCACTAGTGGTGGTTGCAAGTTGACCTATCTGAGTCTCCAGGCTCTGAATATTAGTCTCAGTCCTCTGTTGAAATTGGATGTTGTTGCTAACTAACTGCTTCACTAAATCTTCCAGGCTCGGTTCTAGCTTGTTAGCTTACTGCATAAGCTGCTTCATTGGTGCTTGAACTGTTGGTTGCTTGAACTTGCATTGTATCTAGGCTACTGTGGTTGGTACATTTTTTGCTGTTGTGGCTGGTACCTTTGTTGCATTGTATCTAGTCTCAATCCTCTGGTACGTTTGTTAGAGTGATCTCTTCAGCCAGGGCTGTATGTAAAAGAGTGGGGGTCATATCTGGGCTGCTAGTAAGGTCTGCCAGGAAAGATACCAGTCACTACTTCAATGTTGTCTTGGAAAGTAGGGCACTGATCCGTCAGATGACTGGCTAGGGCACAAATTCCACGTAGCTTGGCAGGAGCTTGAACTGGTGTGTGGCCCATTACTAACTGTCTAACCATAAAGGTCAGTTCCTCCAAACGGTTCTCCACCCTCTATTAATCTATCATTTGCCCCTCGTTTACTCCCCTAGCAGGAATAACCATCATTGTGCCAAATTGTTGTGCATTGGTTGCCATGTTGGATATTAAGTCTCTTGCAGCCGCAGAGGTCTTATCCACCAAGGCACCTCCAGAAGCAGCATCCACATAGCTCCTATCCATAGAAATACTGAATGAGTAACTAGTCACTGATTTGGTGATGAGACAGCTCCCACACAGTTTCTCAAATCTCCCCTAGTATTCATGTAAAGTCTGTCCACTGTGTTGCCTTATGCTACATATGTATTTCCTAATGGCAACAACTCTTGAGGCAGGGAAGAATTTTTCAAGAAAGCACCTCTTCATGTCATTCTAGCATGTGATGATGGATGGCTGCAAGTATAGCCATTCCTTTGCTGCTCCATCTAATGAAAAGGGAAAAGCCTTCAACTTGATGTGCTCCTCTTGAATTGACTGAGGCTTCATGGTAGAACACATTATGTGAAATTCCTTCAAATACTTGTGAGGATCTTCACCTGCAAGTCCATGAAATTTTGGGAGCAAGTGTATTAATCCATACTTTAACTCAAAATTGGCATCAGGATACTGAATACACAAAAACTAGTAATTATCATCAGGGGCAGCCAATTCCTTAAGAGTCTTAGCCCTAACATGCATGTCATTATTAGCCCTATTTGCAGTAGGATTATTCTCAAGATCAATGTTATCATCAGCCATAGTATGCTCTATATGATTAGGAGCTCTACGTGCCCTAGCAAATGTGTGCAAAGTTCTCTCTATTTCAGAATCACCTTCAAGTACTTCAAAATGAGAGGACCGAGTCATACACTATGCAAATACAGTGACAAAAGTACTCTAAAACACACTAGAACACACAAAAATAGAAAAACAGTGAAGCAGTGAAAGAAAATGGCAAAAACTAAAACATACCAAATGCACTAGACAAAGGCAAAAAGACATCAAAATAACACTAATTGACCCATCTAAACATTTTTAAATTTTTTTTTACCACCGCAGCATAAAAGCTTGATAAAAATGAAACTCAAAAATCAAATAAAAAATCTTAACAAAATGAAAAGGAAAAAGTCTAAAAAAGCTCCCTGAACTATACACTTTGTGCGCTTTAGCCCTCATCCTTAAAAAATGTAGAGAAGACTTCCTTCAACTACGAAAAGGTGCATTTTACCCCCACGATCCTGACGACCGTCCATTAATGGACGGAAAAAGGGATTTGAATATTATAATTTGACCCTAAAACTATTTGAATATTACTTTTTGACCCCAATTTTTATAAATTTGTTTTGATTTATACCCTTATAAAATTACACTATGGCCCAGATTAATTACATCATGTGAACATTAATGGATGGACGTCAGGGTCGATGGGGTAAAGTGCACCTTTTCGTAGTTGAAGAAGGTCTTCCCTACGTTTTTAAAGGATGAGGGCTAAAGCGCACAAAGTGTATAGTTCAGGGGGCTTTTTTAGACTTTTTCCAAATGAAAAAGTGGTCAAAATAATGAAATTTGGCTTAAAATGAAGACCACATAGCATTAGCTATGACTTTTGATTTTCAGGCCATTTTCCTTCAACTGACCAAGTTTCAGGTCAATCGGAGCACAAAAATTAGGCCGGAACAATACACGCGAAAACCACTAAATCAAACCGAAACAAAGGGAAAACAAGGGAAAACTAGCACCAAAGCACCATAATTCACACAATAGAAACCTAAAACAGCAAGGTAAATAAAACAGCAAGAAAAACAATAATCACATGGCTCACACAATATAGAAATTTTGCCAAAAAGTGAACTAAGATAGCAAAGGAGACATAATAGCGGCAAAGGAAACAAAACATGGGCAATAATAGCACAAAGTTCAGCTCACAGTGCTTCTCATAATGCAATTTCTTTGTCTACAACTTGCAGCTCAATCTAAGTTGGTGACAATAAAAAATAACACAGAAACAAAAACACAAAACAAGGAAAGAAAAACCTAAACAGATAAGGAAAATAAAATAGGAAAGCAGGTATAACAAAACGAAAACGATGAAGAACAACTACAAGAAACAAGAATAATAAGAAAACAAAACAGTAACAAAAGAGTTCTAAGAAGATTAATATGTTAGATAAAATCCCCGGGAACTGGGCCAAAATTTTGACGAGTGCCGAACCGTACAAAAATTACAATACTAATTGCAACTAAATTGTAGTATAGGATGCAACTAGTGTCATCTCTCAAGGATTCACCATAATATTTAATCTACTAAGACTCACACAGGAACGGAACTAGGGGGTTTTGTGTTGAATGCAGAATGTTAAGAATCCAGAAAGTAGTAAACTGAATTTAGTCAAATAGGAGAAAACGTAATCAACTCAAGCAGGCAACCAAACTCTAATCCATCCTTGTTCACTAAAGGTTATCTAAATCTGATTTAATTCTTGGTTAAATGTTATCTGGAACCCCTAACAGCAACACTTATAATTCCTACTGATTACTAATCAGGATTCAATTAATCTTGGAACTAAGAATCTAGGCAACCGCTCTATATCACTAAGTCCAGATTAATTTGAGAAACGAATTGTCCAAGTTAACCATATAATAAAAACCTTTAAAATATGATTACCAATTTGATTACTGTGATGAATCTAATCAACCGATTTAAATTCATATAAAAATGCAATCAAAGTACCATTCAATCACATAAAGATGGGAATAAGCAGTAATTCAAATTATATTAAATTAAACCCAGATTGAAGCACAAGAACTCTGGATTAGCAAGTCTGATTCCTCTTGAATCAATTACAGAAGTACTTAGCCCTTAATGAAAGGCTTAAACAAAAAGCAAAGGTCTAAACTTGAACTCAGGGAAAAGAGGTAGTAGCTTCTGATGATAATATGGTCATCTCTATTATTCTCAACAACTTAAGAATAAATACTAGCTGGCTGTCTCCTCTAGGTTTCCTAATGGTTTCCTAATTACAAAATAAATCTAGTTTCCTAAATCTTTAATGGTAAAAACATGATTAAACCCTAGTGACATGTGTGCTGGCCCAAATAGCAGATGTTGGGCCAATAAACAAATATTGGTCCAATAGGCAAACCCAAGGAATGGAATAAGTCGATGCTGGGCGGATGTAGAAAATATGGACTGCTTGCATGCAAATTTCAGTTATCCAGACACGAGAATCAGCTTCTGGTCTCTTCATATGAAATGTATAATTTTCTGTCAGCTTTCCTACGAAACTAGAATCTCAACAATCGAACATCTGCAGCTCAAGATATAGTGAAAAATGTAAGCAGTGCCAAAAATCAATAGTTATGCAATTAAAGTCCAAAAGCACCAACAAGTCCAAATCCACAAAATACGTCTATGGGCTATGGAAATAAGCAAAAACACACACTAAAAGTCTAAGTATAAGGGAAACAAATAGTGTAAAATAATGTCTTATCAAATGCACTCAGTTGAAACGGTGCGTTTTGGCCAAAGGCTAAAAAATGCGAGCTGAAGTGCAAGGAATGTCAAAAATGATTTTGGCCTAGAAATGATTTCAGTCCAAAGAGTAAACGAATAGGGCCTTTTGAAAAATCAGTCCATGAAGTAGTATTGCCCAAGAAAATTTATGAGATCTCTTCAAATAAAAAATTCAAACATGATCAAATTTATTTAGACAATTGACAGCTTATAAAATTTAAAAATGATCAGGGATAAAATTGGGCACATACAAGAAGATTGTCAAAATTTCAGAAGAGATAAGCATAAACCAGAAATATTCAACAACCAATCAAAATTCTTTAGCAAAAATGAAATGTATAAGAACAAGCATCATGCACACACATATACAAGAACACTTCATCAATGCATGTTGATCATGCCTAATTCATGCCTTAGGAAACATAACATTTCTTCAGCTAATGGTTTTGTAAAAATATCAACAAGCTGATCCTCAGTATTAATAAAAGAAAGTTCAATGTCACCCTTAAGAACATGATCTCTAAGAAAATGATATTTTATGTCTATATGCTTGGTTCTAGAATGCTTTATTGGATTTCTTGCAATGTTTATGGCACTTGTATTGTCACACATCAAAGGAATTTTGTTTAGAAATATACCATAATCAACAAGCTGTTGTTTCATCCATAGAACTTGTGAACAACACAATCCAGCAGCCATGTACTCAACTTCAGATTTTGATTGAGCAACTGAATTTTGTTTCTTTGATTGCCAAGAGACCAATGCTCCTCCAAGAAATTGACACCTTCACTTGTGCTCTTTTGATCAATGGAACATCCAACATTATTAGAATCTGTATATGAAACTAGTTCAAAAGAACTAGTTCTACTGAACCATAAACCAACATTTACAGAATTGATTAGATATCGAAATATTCTTTTAACAGCAGTCAAATGACATTCCTTTGCTTTAACCTGAAATCTAGCACATGCACAAACAGAATAAATAATATCTGGCCTACTAGCAATCAAATACAACAAAGATCCAATCATACCTCTATACCTTTTCTCACAAATAGATTTACCTTTTTCATCCAGAACCAGTTTTGTAGCAGGACTCATAGGAGTTGAAATACCTTTTGCATTGTCCATGCCAAAACGTTTGAGTAGCACTCTTGTGTATTTGGACTTATTTATGAAGATTCCATCTCTTAGTTGCTTAACTTGAAGTCCAAGGAAAAAGTTAAGTTCTCCCATCATACTCATCTCAAAATCCTTGCATAGCTCATTCTTAATTGATCCAAAGATAATATCATAAACATAAATTTGAACTATGATAATATTACGAGATAATCTTTTAGTGAACAGAGTGGTATCAACTTTTTCTCTTAAAAAATCATTTTTTATGAGAAACTCACTAAATCTATCATACCAAGCTCTAGGAGCTTGCTTAAGACCATAGAGAGCTTTAGAGGGTTTGTACACATGATTAGGAAAGTCTAGATTTTCAAAACTAGGAGGTTGTTTAACAAAGACTTCTTCATTAATATAGCCATTTAAAAAAGCACTTTTTACATCCATTTGCTTAAAGCCTTTGAAAGATGCAAATGCAAGAAATATTCTTATGGCTTCTAATCTAGCTACAGGGGCAAAAGTTTCTTCAAAGTCTATACCTTCTTGCTGATTAAAGCCTTGAGCTACCAATCTTTCTTTGTTTCTCACAATCTTGCCATCCTCATCAAACTTATTTCTAAAAAATCTTGTACCGATGATTGTGTGACCTTTCGGTTTAGATACAAGAGTCCAGACTTGATTCCTTGAGAACTGATTCAGCTCTTCTTGCATTGTCATGATCCAAGCCTCATCTTGTAATGCCTCATCAATTTTGGTAGGTTCGGACAGGGATAGTAGAGCCAAGTTCACATGCTTATCTTGAAGAGATGCTCTTGTACTAATCCTTCTTTCCAAGTCACCAATCACCTTTTCAATTGGGTGATCCTTTAATATTCTGGTTTCTTTTGGAAAAAGAGTCTTTCACATTTTTCTGTGGAGCTTCTTCCTGAACTAGTTCTGAAAGATCTAGTTCAATGTGAATCGAATCACAAGGAATTTGTTTTGTTGCCTTTTCTCAGATTTTCTCTTCTTTGGAGGGTTCTTTGATGCTTTCCTGCACTATCTCATTTTCCTCAAGGGGTTTTGAAACCAAAGGATAGTTAGATTCATCAAAGACCACATGCATTGATTCTTCTACCATAAGAGTTCTTTTATTAAAAATTCTATAAGCTTTGCTAGACAAAGAATATCCCAAGAAAATGGTTTCATTAGATTTTGAATCAAATTTTCCCAAATGCTATTTTCAATTATTTAACACAACATTTACAACTAAATGCATGAAAGTAGCTTACATTAGGTTTTCTCCCTTTCCAAAGCTCATATGGAGTTTTCTTCAAAATAGGCCTAATCAAGCATTTATTTAAAATGTAGCATGATGTGTTTACAGCTTCAGCCCAAAAGTATTTTGGCAAATCATTTTCGCACAACATAGTTCTGCCCATCTCAACTACAGTTCTATTTTTCTTTTCAACCACACCATTTTGTTGGGGGGCTCTAGGACATGAAAAAATTATGGTGGATGCCTTGTTTTTCACAAAAGTTTTGCAACAACTTGTTTTCGAATTCACCACCATGATCACTTCTAATTAAGGTGAGCAAAACCTTTTTCATTTTGCACTCTTTTGCTGAAACTTTCAAAAATCTCAAAGGTGTCATCCTTATGAGCAAGAAAGAAAGTCTAAGTAAACCTAGAAAAATCATCCACAATAATAAAACAATATTTCTTTTTATTTAGACTAGATGTAGATGCTGGTCCAAAGAGATTCATATGGAGAAGTTGAAATGGCCTAGAAGATGACAATTCTTTCTTAGACTTGAAAGAGGATTTAATTTGTTTGTCTTGCTGACAAGCAACACAAACCTTGTTTCTTTTGAAAACTAGTTTAGGCAAACCAAAACTAGCTCCTTTTTAGAAAGCTTTGAAATAGGTTTAAAATTTACATGTCCAAGTCTTCTATGCCACAACCAAGAATTATTGTTTTGAGAAGAAAAACATGTTTCCTTTTTTGATTTCAAAGAGTCTCTAGAAATAGTATATACATTGGAACATCTTTGACCAACAAATAGAACATCATCAGAATTTTTCTTGTGAATGATGCAATGAGGAGTTTCAAAAGTGATTTTATGATCCTTATCACAAAGCTAACTTATGCTCAGCAAATTATACATCAAACCTGTAACTATCACCAAAAGAGATTTTGATTTTACCTAATCCGACAATTCTACCTTTGCTATTATCACCAAAAGAGACATCCCTCAAATCCACTTTGTTAATGGAGACAAATTTTGAAGGATCTCCAATCATGTGTCTAGAACAACCACTGTCTAGATACCAACAATCACTTTTGGCTTGATAGCAAACCTGCAATGAGATCACAGAGGCTTAGGTACCCAAAATTCTTTGGGTCCTTTCATGTTAGAAGCAAATGTGCCTTTAGGCACCCATACCATCTTTCTTGCAGCACAAAGTTTCTTATAGGAGCATGCATTAGGAAAATGTCCTATACTTCCATAGTAAAAGAAAGTTCCTTTAGAAAAGGAATGTGAGGAGGAAGCTTTGACAAAAGAATTTTTTTGAAACCTTTGAAGTGCTAGGCTGAACATAGCCTAAACCAAATTTGTCATTGCTTACTCTTTGCTTCCTAAGATGGAATTTAAATTATTTCTTCCCTTAACAAACTTGACTAACTCTCTAGACAATTCATTCACTTTTCTTTTCAGTTTGTCATTTTCATTTTTTAAAGAAGTGAAATGATTTTCTTTTTCAAGAATGTCATTTTGATGTTGAAGCATTTTAAGTTTATCAATCAAAACAACATTATCTTTTTCAAGTTCTTCTATCACATTAATTTGATCTTTTATGATTTTCTTTAAGGCATTAATTTTCGCAAGTCTTTTCTCATAATCAAAAGACAAATCATCAAAAGGAAGACTTAGTTCATCATAAGTAGGCAAGAGTTCAAGGTCTAGATCATTTACCTCACGTTTTTCTCCAGACCCTTCTCCGATTGCCATTAGACACAGATTGGCAACATTTTCCTCTTCTGATTCATCACTCCAAGTAGCCACCATAGCTTTCTTCTTCTCCTTTCTAAAAGGCCTCCTTTTGAGGTTTGGACATTCAGGTTTAATGTGACCTGGCCTTTTGCATTCATAGCAAATAATAGGCTCCTTGCCGCTTTCTCCCTTGGTGAAGTCTTTGTAATTTTTCGAAGAAAATTTCTTCTTTTTCTTTTCTTTTCCTCATCATATTAAGCATTCTTCTTGTCACTAAGGCTACATCTTCATCACTAAAAGCTAGAGTTAAGCTCTTCTTTTCCATGATTAGCATCTAGTGTGATTCTAGAGTGCCTCTAAGAGCATCAACAGTAAGATCATTCGTTTCTGCAAATTGAAGCAAGATAGTTACTTTGGAATCCCATTTTTCAGTGAGACACCTCAGAATCTTCTTGACTTGTTCTTTTTGAGTATAAACTCTTCCAAGTCCTTTTAGACTATTGATGATACTTAAGAACCGAGCAAAGAAAGATTCCAGAGACTCATCTTGAGTCATGTGGAACATTTCATACTTGGTAGAATAAATATCAATCTTTGCTTCTTTAACATGACTTGTCCCTTCGTGAATGGCAGCAAGTATGTCCCACATTTCTTTTGCAGTGTTGCAAGAGGCAATGTTTTCATATTCTGTAGCAGATACACCACACAAAATGTTGTACCTTGCTTTTGAATTGAGAATGAGTCTAAGCTTGTCTTTAGTAGTAAACTCATGCTCTTCTTTTGGAACAGTATCTCCTTCCACTACTTTGGTAGGATGAGTGATACCATTTCTGACTATCTACTAACCATCATAGTCAATAGCCTTAAGATACATTTCCATTCTCTCCTTCTAGTAGAGGTAGTTTTTTCCATTGAAGAATGGAGGTTTATGGGAGGAGTGAGACTCATTTTCATTGTTTATGATACCTGCAACACAAACTTAATAGGATCTTTAGCTCACGGTTAGTTAAACCAGGAAATATAGAGCACAAAGCTCTAATACCAATTGAGAGTTGCAGAGTCTATTCCTAGTGGGGGGTGAACAGGAATTGTTAAAAATTAGTTCTTAAAAAAATGATTCAAATCATAGATTTGTTAAAGAACTGGTTCTTACAAACTAGTTCTTTAACAAATACTAGATTTGAATATACCGAAATAACTTAAAAAATCATGTAGACAAAACAAAGAAATATCCAAAGAATCATAGATGAAGAAGAAGAAAATCTACAAGAGATTTATAATGGTTTGGCTAAGCATGCCTACATCCACTTCTCCCATACATGGGGTTCTACTATTCTTCAAGTTTATTTGTCCAAGCTTCTCCAAGCTTTACAACAAGTTTATTTTTCCAAGCTTCTCCAAGCTTAACCATGGTTTTTGTTTCTCAAGCTCACCATGAACTCTCTCTCTCTAACTCACTAGAGATCACTCTCATGGATTTCTCCCATAGAAATCCAGATACAAAACACAAGTGTTTTGTAGCAGCCCCAAGAAGAAACTCTCTTAAAGAGTAGGTGTGATACAATGAAAATATTGATGCATGAAGGAATGACCGAGAGGAGGAAGAAGAAGATGAAGAGCTCAACTTTCAACAATGGCTTCCTTCTCTCTCTCTAAAATGTTTTTCTTCTTTCTTCACTTCATGGATTTTTGAAGCCTTGGAGTCTCCTTGCTTTATTTGATTTCTTGTGCACGTGAAAGGCCAAATGGGGAGGCAAAAGAGGAGCCACCAACCGGCTGACACCTTGTCAATCAATCAAGGTGGCTTTTGTCCTTTTTGGTCCACAAAAGTCTCACTTGTGTAAGAGGGTAGATAGATTCTTCCTTGGAATAAAGACTTTACACAAATCACTTCAGATGAAGCTTTCCAAACTTAGCTAACATGACTTAGTCAGATTGTAGAAGGGTAGATTTGGCTGGAGTCCGTGAGAAGCTTTGTCCACATTAGTAATATTTGAGACTCATCACAGATGCAAGAATTGGTTCTTAAGAACAAGTTCTGCAGGGCTTCATTTCAAATTTGTTCTTGATAATAACTTATAAACACAATACAGATTAATGGCAACAAGACAAACAACACATATAAGAAATGATCCAAGGCATTATTGTTATCATCAAAACAGGTTCAGAGACTTGTGGGGCTAACAAGAAGAAGATTTTAAATTAAAGGTATTACTATATAGATAATTAGATATGCATCCAATGCATGTGAAGGAAAGTTTATTGTTCAATATACCATTGGTGGAAAGTAAAACATATAACAAGTGACTTAAATTTTATGTGTAATGAATCAAATTGCACCATCAGTAATCTTCAACTGGTTAAATATTTTAACGTAAGCAATTTTTTAATTCAAAATACATTTTTGGGCCAAAATCAGAAGAGACATTACATAGATTGTCAGGTTTTATTATAATTAGGAATTTTAATTTAGTCTCTTTGATAGTTTCTGTATGAGTTTTTCATTTAAAACACTATCTCATGTTAAGTAGACTATCATTAAGATAATTTCTGTAAAGTGTTTATCACAAAATGGTATAAAATAAGTCACTCGTAAAATATTAAGCTGCACCACTGATGCATTGAATATAAAGCTTACTGCAACATGCATTGCAATTTCAAACTTTTTGCTTCCCATTAAATACCTATTACTCGACCCTTAGGAAGTACCAAAAGAATTATTTATTCATTTGTTGTTGCTTTTATTATTATAGTTATGAGTATTTTTTTATTTCTTTTGCAGGTTAAAAACTTAAAGCAACAATTTGTTCATTCCACTGCACCAGGTGGTCTTGCAGATGCAGGGGATAAGAAAAAGCCAGCTTCAGGATTCTCAATGATGGCACAGAATATATGGAAAGACATAATGGAAAATAAGGACCTAGACATTTCTGCCCATAAGGTGATTTTTCTTTGGAAAACTTATTTCGAGTTATTTAAAGTTCACCTATATATGTTATAACGGAGTTACAAATCCAGACCAGATCATCGAGTAGCTTCTATTTGTGAAAGGGTAATGTAACTTAGATACTTGGAAATATCTTACTATTTAAACTCAACTGAATCTACTTAACCGATATAAAGTAGTGTTATATTCACTAATATGTCACAAACATTTCTCTGCCTGGCCAAAGCTGATTCAGTAGCAGTCCGTTCACATTGGGATTTAGGGAGAATAGAGAGAATCTGTAACATTATATATAAAGGGTTTTCGGAGTGGGTTGGATGGAATTTTGGGAGGGTATAAGCTACCCTCTTATTGTTTAGCCTCTAGTGGACCCAAAAAACATACGATTCAGTGTCTGGGCTCCACTCAATAATCACACATTTTTGAAGTGATATGCATAATAACGATATACATGACTAAATAACCACGCCAGGCTATAAAACAAAAAATAAGGATAATGTAAAGCACGGAGTACTAAATTATAATTTAGTCCAATGCTTAATCATTATAAATAATGGCGCCACCAACATTCATAGTTTATATCAGTAATAGATAACTGTATAAATCGTCTTTGTTGCCAAAATGAAAACCTTTTGATGCTAAGACAATAATAATTTGAGATCTCAAGTTTTATTTCTCATTCCTCTATATCTTCAGTTAAAACATATAGCTGTATTTATCTAATGGTAAAAAAAACCATAACTAATTTTATTTTAACTATTTAATGCTGTTAAGAAAACTTTTCTCCTCTCATCTTGTTCAATCCACTCGCATAATTTTTATTCGCATGTCAAGAAGAAACCAATTTCATCCATCCAACAACTAAGTTAAATCCAGAAATCTTCAACATAGAATTTTGAGTATTTGTTAGTGTTTAGTTATTAGTTTTATTTTCTTTTCTATTCTTGGTTCGACAGATAAATGTTTCATTTCTTACAGGTTATAGTGGCAACTGTACCCTGTGAAGAGATAAAAAATGAACTGTATGATTCTTTTCAAATCAATGAGGTATAGAAACTAACTGTTTTCATATTGCAGCACCTCTTGAATTTTTGTTATTCGTATCTATCCTCTAAATGGTTTCACGTTGATTACCCAGGATTGGTGTAACTTGCACAAGGATGCACAGTTTGGTTTCGTTCCTGATTTTCAGAAAATAGTGAATTCAACTCTCAACTCCTGTGTTTCAAAGTTAGTATTTTCGTTTTATGTGTTATCTTTTTTTTAGTATCAATGTCAACATTTGCATTGTATGTATTATCCGTATTCATTTTTTTAAAAATTAAAGTAAAGAAAATACTACCATTTAGTTTCTAAAAGACGCACCCTTTATCAATTTAGTCCCTAATCTTTAATTTTTTCTAAACTGAATATCTGAATTTTCAAACTTTGGTTTCTTCCTTGAATGGCTTGAATGACATTTTACCCAAGTTAATTAAGCTCATTTTATATTTCTTTGATTCTAGATATGATGCAGAAGCGTTATATTTTGATGAAGAAGTAACAAATGCAAAGCGAGAGGAGCTTCTTCATCAATTGTTACAAGTAATTTCTTCTACTATCAACCTTGCACATACAAAACATTTATTGTACAATGGGATTGTTTATTTATTTATTTTTATTTTTTTGATATGATATAAAATGGGATTGCTAGCGGCTTCATCAATTGTTTTTATTTTATTTATTTTTTTACATGACAATATGAAGGATTGAACCTTAAGCACTAATTGGCAGCTAAGTAATAAAAACAGTAGATGTAATAATATATATATATATATATAGACACATACACAAGTTTGTAACCCTTATTTTGTAAAAGTAAAACATATGCAACTTGAACTTGTAAGGGAGGGCATGAAAGGCCTAAGATAAAATAGAAATGGTTTCCTTATTGTATGCAATTCAAATGCAATATAATTTGACAGGCATTCGCTTTATTTGGTTTTGCCCATCTATGTATGCTGTAGTAATATGTTAATCAAAACTAAAAGATTAAAATGTTCTTTATTTTTTTATAGTAAATTAAGTTTTATGGATTTAATTATACAATAACCCTTTAATAATTTTTTTAAGGTTAGTCGGGGCAAGTGCATATCTAACATATAAAGGCAATAATTTGAGAAACCAAATTTATAAAGATGTCTGTGACTTGATCTTCAGTCTTGCAAAAGTTCAGCACAATGTCCTCTTCTTCAATCTTCTCTCTAAGAAAACTGAAAACTGAGTTCATTGTGTTTAGTGCAATTATGAAAATCTAGATTATTGCAATGGCTAAATGTCAGAAAAGATTGTGGAGGGGTAACCTTGGTCTTGCAATGTATTATACTTTAGCTAATGATAAAGCCATGGATACCATGTTTCTTTGACAACCATGAGACAACATTGATTCCTAAGAAAATTGAGCAACCTGATGTACTTATTCTATCATCAATTGAGCTAGTCCATCCGTATTAGTGTAACCACTCAACTAATTGTCTTCTTGAGCTTGGTATAGAATACCGTAGTTATTGATGCATGACATATCTTAGAGTGCACTTGTCTGTTTCCTTGTGTTGCTTGCTTCTTTGTTTTGGTCTTTTGGGCCATGGTGTTGCTTGCTAGGCCACTCATAAATCATACTGACAGATTACAACAAAAATAATGTCTGGTCTTCAGTGAATGATCAGTGACCTCACAAATTTTCTATACAAGCTCTTGTTTGCCTTATCCATTTCATCTTTTTTTGAAAGATTCTCTTTAGCAATTATTGTAGTAGAAACTTGTTCGCAATCTACAGAATATTTCTTTTGAGAAAGAAAACTTCTTCCATTTTCTTGCTTCACTTGCATGCTAAGAAAGTACTCCATAAGACTGAAGTCAGCTAAAATTGATTCTTCATGGCCTTTACAAAATCTTCTATCGAGTGATCATTAGTTTCCATGTCAATCAATTTTAAGTACTTTTTGAAAGAGATCTATAGAATAACAAGATGAAGAGATGTATTAAAACCTTTCCCAAGTACTTATTTGGAATTCTTTTGACTTTCAACATGCTCTTTGCCATTCCAGCAATGCTACTATGCTAGGGCATTATTTCTGCAAAATTAATTATATTTTCCTCCTCTATATTTCTTAGCTTGTCGAACCTGTATATCAAGCTATGGTGAATCATTTAAGGCTGGAACATTTGGAGAAATTCATGGAAGCATTTGATAAGGATTCAGATGAACATAACAGGTATTCAACGGTTGATGATCGTATCCAGTATTGTTTACTTGAATTTGACAAAGACTGTGCAGGTAATGCGACAGTTAGACAGGTTTCTTTATAGATAACTGGCGAATTTCTTAGTTCTTTATTGGATTCATGTTTTATAATGTTAAACTTTGTAATCACTTTTATGTAAGTTTGTTATATTGAAATTGTAGCATTTACTCTTAGAAAGAGTAGTGGGTTTAAGCCACAATAAATCCCAAGGGAGATTAAAAAGATTTTAATTAATTTTCTTGTAGCATTTATCCTTAGTTATAACATTTCTTGGGTTCTATATATTCTTTGACGTCATAACTAATATATGTAGAAACAATGTATGTATGTGCACTGGAAGAGTTCGATGAGCATAGTTAGCTGAAAAGTGATATAATGTAAATGTTCATATTTCATGGGATACCATGTTAGTACTTTTTATTTATTTATTTATTTATTTCTTTGTGAGAAGTTTTGTTAATTATAGAAAGGATTTGACCTATGTAGATTGAAGAATTAGGAGGCTATACAATATAATACACTGATAACTTAACTTTGCAGCTATCAGAGTTGATCGAGCGAAGTGGGACACAGTGAAAGGAAAAGCTAAACTTCAGAGTGATATGAATTCATACACTCGTACCAAACATGAACACAAACTGGCCTATAAAATCAGACGACTTTATGAGGTATGACATTTATAGTTCATATTTATACAACTAAAAATCATTGTCTACAAAAGGAAACGTTTAAAATGACATAATTGGTAAGTAATTCCAAGGTACCGAATATCATGTAAATCTATGCCAATTTTCCCAACCATTGTATATTGTATTCGTCAAACTTTAAGGGCGTGTTTAGTTACAGGAAATTTTCAGTTTCTGGGAACTTCTACAAATATTGAAAAAATAAAATTGAGATACAAGGCCTTCCAAAAGTGCTTATATATAACTCCTTCTAAGTGGATAATAATTTAGTGTCGGGTTAGAGCGTTAGCCGATAACTTCCACATATTACACATATAAACGTTTGGTCATTTCTGGGTTACAAAGGAATACAATGTGCTGGGTAAAGGGGAAAGGAGTAGAGGATGGTATTTAAACGCATGATATGAGATACCTTGATTGCTGAGACTCGGGAAGGTGCCATTAGACCCAAAGCAACCTAGCCTATCACAGATACCAACCTTTGCAGCAGTATTCAATTTTATTAAGCCACTAGTGTGTTTGGATTAGCTTAGAAATAATAGATTATGTATTTAATCGATTATGGGTAGAATTGATTATTAAAAAATTAAGGAAAAAGTCCAAAAAACTCCCATGAACTATACACCTTGTGCACTTTACTTCTCAAGCTTTGAATGTAAGGAATACCTCCTTCAACTACTAAAATGTGCGTTTTACCCCCAAGACCCAAACGGACGTCCAATAATAGACGGAAAGAGTCATATGCCTGGCATATGGAGTGTTTAATCTGGGTCATAGTGCAATTTATAAGGGTATAAATGAAAATAAATTTATAAAATTGGGGTCAAAAAGTAATATTTACAAATTTTTGGAGCCAAATTATAATATTCAAAATTTGTCATCTTCAACCTAGAGCAGGTATCCATTTCCAAAAGTCAACTCGTTTTCAAATCCATTCGGGTCCTCTTCATATCTCTCAATATTTTTCAACTAAAATTTGTAAATCATATACCATTTTAAATGTTTGTGAAATTTGCAACAATATTATGCTATTTGTTTTAATATTGAAGCTCAAAATGAAGCACGAAAAGCTAAAGGCAGCTGCAGCAGCAGTGGTACATGTTCTCTCTAATCAAGAATGAATTTCTCCAAATTTTTTAAGGGGTTTTGTGCGAAATTCGTTTTCTAACACTAGCAAAGCAATTTCTTTCTCAAATGGTTTAATCTTTGTCCAAATTCTTTAAGGGGTTTCAAAATTCATTTTTTAATACTACCCAAGCAAATTTTGAGGATATTAGCTATGATTTAGTAGTTGAAGGAGATCTTCCCTACTTTTTTAAAGCTTGGGGGGTAAAGCGCACAAGGTGTATAATTCAGGGAGNATTTTTGGACTTTTTCCAAAAATTAATTTATGGAGGAATCTATTTATGTTTGGAGGCATAAATTTATAAGTGATTTATAATAATCAGTTTTCGTTTGGATTCTATAAAGAAAATCACATCTAAATATCAAATTACTAAAAATAGTATAAAGAAATTTTTTGGTGTAATAAATATATAGAAAATCAATTAAGTAAAAAGGAGAGGTAATGGTAAAATAAACAATGAATTCATAATGGAAAGCTTAGGTGAGAGAGCTTATGTGAAAAAGCTGTTGGGCATATGTGACATAATCGATCATAGGACTAAAAAAGCTGTTGTAATGTTCAAATAATAAAAATCGATTATATAACTAAATTAGTGGTGAGTGGTTAGAGTAGTTTGTTGGAAGTTAGGAGTTCAAACCTTTGCGCCATCATGTAACCAAAGAAAAAGTGTTCCATTTTATTAACCATCTGTTTTGTTACAATTATTTTATTCAATACTATACATTTAATAACTAGCCAATCTATAGTCTAGTTATATCCATTTAATAAGTAGGACATTTAGTTATCATAATTATATCCCATCATGTTAAATTGTGGTTTTAATACACTACTGAAAAGTTTTTGCCCTTGATTTTTTGAGCTAAAGCCCTTCTAGAGTAATATTGAAGAGCTTTTGGATAGATCTTATAATCAAACTGGGTTTTCCTTTTCTTGCCAACTCTATTTGTATTCTTGTACGACAAATTTTTTAGAGTCTCGTTACAACTTTTTAGACTATTGGAATGAGACTATAAATTAATTCTTTGTTGTTCATGTGCATTCGCTGTTTTTGGGATTTAATGTGCCATTTCACTAGAGCAAGTGTTAGAATATTTTGAACACCTATTCCCCGGATATTAGGAATTATCATAACTGCAAAACACAATGGAATTGTCCCATGGGAATTAGTTTACTGATGTTCTTTTCTTTTTCTATAGCCAAAACTGAAACAGGAATTATCAGATTCTGTGGGATATATTTTGTCCGAAGAAACAGATCCAACTTGGTCAAAAATAAGAGAGCGGTTCACAAGTGTGATTGAGTCAACTCTCTCTCGATTCCATAGTACATTATCAGAGTTTCGGGTTGATGAAGAAAACAGGAAAGAAAAGATTTAGAGGATAGAGAAATATGCAAAACTTGTTTTGAATCTAAGGCCAGAGAAGAATCTGGTAGGGCCAAAATCCATATGATCAGGAAGTAAGTTGTATCTTGACGTGGACCGGGTCGTAGGAGAACTCATGGATCGAGTAGAGCATAATAAGGCCCAGAAGAAAAGAGGTCATAATGGGCATGTTTCAGTAAAAGAGGTATAACTTTCAGCTCGGGTGGAGTTAAGGGGCCTGTGACCCAGGGGTTTCGAAGCTCGTTCAGAGGCGAATACTGAGGCAACCTGGGTTTACCCAGTTGAAGCCAAATTCGGGCCCAAAATCCTTCAAAAACGTCGGTTTTAGGCTATTTTGTAGTTTACTTATTTCTTTTGTAATGTTTTAGAGTTTCCCTTAAGTACTTAAGCTTTATATTTCTTTGTAGCCACATTCATAATATTATTCAGTTTCTTTGTGTTTGAGGTTCATTTCTTTGTTTTCTTGCTGCGTCACATCTAATCATGAAATTATAATTTATTCCTTGGGAAATTTCTACAACTTAGGCTTATATGGACACCTATTTGATGGAAAACAGATTTGTCAAAATTTTCAATTATGGCTACAATTCATGGCTCCGTGATTGGAAAAACGATAATGAAATTGACAGATCTGCCAGTTATGCTGTTTACACTGTATGATACCATAACTCATTGTGCATAATTTTACGTTTTCGAAACTGTTAGAATTGAAAATGGATTATTATAATACATCTAGCTAGTACTCGATTTTGCAACATATAACTTATTTTTACTTTTTAATTATATTAAAATTTCTGCAGCCCGTGAAGTTGCTGGCTGGGTTAGCGGCAATGCGTTTGGAAGATGGTGATACTGATGCTGCTTTATTGGTTTACCGAGACCAAAAGGTGTTAGAAAATCTTGATTCTCCATCTTGGGAACATGTGAGAGCCCGGGACTTAGGAAATTTAAGTTGATATTTCCTTTTTTTTTTTTTAGTGAGAAGTTAACAATGCTATATACATTCTGAAAATATAATTGCTGCAAGTTGAAATGGATATACAGAAGAATAATATTTTTTATAAACTAATTATCCACACATTACTTCCTACTCAGACACTTGCTAGCATTTGGACTAAATACATGGCTGGTACTTGAGATGAGAAAAGGGTTGTTTTTATATATGCTATTTACATCCATTACCTTTAACCTTAATACATTGTTTTTGTGGTATACATTAATGTAGGTTCCACCCTCCAGAACCTTGATAACACCTATTCTGTTCAAAATGTTGTGGGAAGCGTTCAAGGTTGAGGTAAAAGATGCTGTCAATAACGCTCGAGAGGTACCATATTGCCCACTTTAAGAGTGTGTGTGTCTCTATATATATATCCTAACATTTGAACGTTGATCTAAATATTTTATTTCCTTTTCCCTGAAAAAAAATTAATTTCTTTAAAAATAACTTATAATATATTCATACTAAATTTTGCATTATAAAAAGACAAATGCGAAAGTTGTGTCAAACGATTGTTAAAGCAATTTTAAAAAAAAAAAATTATGACTTGCATCATAAAAATATTTAATAATATGTATGTTCACAGAGACATATAATTTCAAACATGGAAACGAAACTACAAGGAAATAGTGTTAAGAAGCAGTCACCTCAATGAGGCGGATTTTAACAAAAACAATTAATGGTTTTCAGAAAATTTTTTTTTCTAAAAAAAAAAATACGTTTCAATTGAAGTTTCAAACAAATGTAAACAGCGAGATAATTATACTGTGTTTACTTTTACAAACCTGAGAATTGCTTCCTAAGAAAATGGAATAAGCTGAAGTGTTTCTTCTGTCATTAATTGAGCCAGCCCATCAATATCAGTGTAAGCAATCAATATATAGTCTTCTTCAGCTTCGTATAGAATAGCATAGTAATTGGCACATTTGACATATCTTAGAGTTCTCTTGGCTGTTTCATATATTGTTGCATGCGATGCTCAATCTTAGTAATAATACTAATGGCATAAGTAATGTCTAGTCTTGTATTAATGATCAGTGACTTGACAAGTTTCATCTCTCTTTGCCTTCTCCATGTCATCGTTCATTCCAAGCAACCTCTTAACTAGTTCACAATCTACCATAGAAACTTCTTCAATAAATCGATAGCATAACTTCTTTGAGAAGGAAACTTCTTCACATTCTTGCTTTACTTCTGTACTAAGAAAGTACTTCATGAGCTTCAAGTAATCTGAAATTGATTCACCGAGTGGCCTTTCTTTAAATCTTCTAGTTAGTGATCATTAGTTCCCATTTAAATCAACTAATCAATATAAGGGAAAAATTAGACTTTCAATGCCACATTGAATTTGGACATAATCATAGAGAGGGCTAACTTGTACTTCTTTGGAATTTGTTCTATTGTAAATAACTATCTATCTCACCATTTCAACCTCTTGGAGTTTGTTTAAGGCTTTCCATTTGATGTTTATACACGTTCTCATCCCCTTTGATGGTATAGCCTTGTAGTTGCTTTTCATACAATTTTCTTTCAAGTTCTCTAGTAAGAAAGGCTGAATTCACATCAAAATAATGGGCAAAGGTTTTGATTGACAAGATAGAGTTAAGGAAGTTC
>QAOA01000143.1:279671-391392 GCA_003255065.1 Cercis canadensis
ATATGTGACATAATCGATCATAGGACTAAAAAAGCTGTTGTAATGTTCAAATAATAAAAATCGATTATATAACTAAATTAGTGGTGAGTGGTTAGAGTAGTTTGTTGGAAGTTAGGAGTTCAAACCTTTGCGCCATCATGTAACCAAAGAAAAAGTGTTCCATTTTATTAACCATCTGTTTTGTTACAATTATTTTATTCAATACTATACATTTAATAACTAGCCAATCTATAGTCTAGTTATATCCATTTAATAAGTAGGACATTTAGTTATCATAATTATATCCCATCATGTTAAATTGTGGTTTTAATACACTACTGAAAAGTTTTTGCCATTGATTTTTTGAGCTAAAGCCCTTCTAGAGTAATATTGAAGAGCTTTTGGATAGATCTTATAATCAAACTGGGTTTTCCTTTTCTTGCCAACTCTATTTGTATTCTTGTACGACAAATTTTTTAGAGTCTCGTTACAACTTTTTAGACTATTGGAATGAGACTATAAATTAATTCTTTATTGTTCATGTGCATTCGCTGTTTTTGGGATTTAATGTGCCATTTCACTAGAGCAAGTGTTAGAATATTTTGAACACCTATTCCCCGGATATTAGGAATTATCATAACTGCAAAACACAATGGAATTGTCCCATGGGAATTAGTTTACTGATGTTCTTTTCTTTTTCTATAGCCAAAACTGAAACAGGAATTATCAGATTCTGTGGGATATATTTTGTGCGAAGAAACAGATCCAACTTGGTCAAAAATAAGAGAGCGGTTCACAAGTGTGATTAAGTCAACTCTCTCTCGATTCCATAGTACATTATCAGAGTTTCGGGTTGATGAAGAAAACAGGAAAGAAAAGATTTAGAGGATAGAGAAATATGCAAAACTTGTTTTGAATCTAAGGCCAGAGAAGAATCTGGTAGGGCCAAAATCCATATGATCAGGAAGTAAGTTGTATCTTGACGTGGACTGGGTCGTAGGAGAACTCATGGATCGAGTAGAGCATAATAAGGCCCAGAAGAAAAGAGGTCATAATGGACATGTTTCAATAAAAGAGGTATAACTTTCAGCTCGGGTGGAGTTAAGGGGCCTGTGACCCGGGGGTTTCGAAGCTCGTTCAGAGGCGAATACCGAGGCAACCTGGGTTTACCCAGTTGAAGCCAAATTCGGGCCCAAAATCCTTCAAAAACGTCGGTTTTAGGTTGTTTTGTAGTTTACTGATTTCTTTTGTAATGTTTTAGGGTTTCCCTTACGTACTTAAGCTTTATATTTCTTTGTAGCCACATTCATAATATTATTCAATTTCTTTGAGAATTATATAATTTGTGTTTGAGGTTCTTTTAACTGTGTTTGAGGTTCATTTCTTTATTTTCTTGCTGCGTCACATCTAATCATGAAATTATAATTTATTCTCTTGGGAAATTTCTACAACTTAGGCTTATATGGACACCTATTTGATGGAAAACAGATATGTCAAAATTTTCAATTATGGCTACAATTCATGGCTCCGTGATTGGAAAAACGATAATGAAATTGACAGATCTGCCAGTTATGCTGTTTACACTGTATGATACCATAACTCATTGTGCATAATTTTACGTTTTCGAAACTGTTAGAATTGAAAATGGATTATTATAATACATCTAGCTAGTACTCGATTTTGCAACATATAACTTATTTTTACTTTTTAATTATATTAAAATTTCTGCAGCCCGTGAAGTTGCTGGCTGGGTTAGCGGCAATGCGTTTGGAAGATGGTGATACTGATGCTGCTTTATTGGTTTACCGAGACCAAAAGGTGTTAGAAAATCTTGATTCTCCATCTTGGGAACATGTGAGAGCCCGGGACTTAGGAAATTTAAGTTGATATTTCCTTTTTTTTTTTTTAGTGAGAAGTTAACAATGCTATATACATTCTGAAAATATAATTGCTGCAAGTTGAAATGGATATACAGAAGAATAATATTTTTTATAAACTAATTATCCACACATTACTTCCTACTCAGACACTTGCTAGCATTTGGACTAAATACATGGCTGGTACTTGAGATGAGAAAAGGGTTGTTTTTATATATGCTATTTACATCCATTACCTTTAACCTTAATACATTGTTTTTGTGGTATACATTAATGTAGGTTCCACCCTCCAGAACCTTGATAACACCTATTCTGTTCAAAATGTTGTGGGAAGCGTTCAAGGTTGAGGTAAAAGATGCTGTCAATAACGCTCGAGAGGTACCATATTGCCCACTTTAAGAGTGTGTGTGTCTCTATATATATATCCTAACATTTGAACGTTGATCTAAATATTTTATTTCCTTTTCCCTGAAAAAAAATTAATTTCTTTAAAAATAACTTATAATATATTCATACTAAATTTTGCATTATAAAAAGACAAATGCGAAAGTTGTGTCAAACGATTGTTAAAGCAATTTTAAAAAAAAAAAATTATGACTTGCATCATAAAAATATTTAATAATATGTATGTTCACAGAGACATATAATTTCAAACATGGAAACGAAACTACAAGGAAATAGTGTTAAGAAGCAGTCACCTCAATGAGGCGGATTTTAACAAAAACAATTAATGGTTTTCAGAAAACTTTTTTTTCTAAAAAAAAAAATACGTTTCAATTGAAGTTTCAAACAAATGTAAACAGCGAGATAATTATACTGTGTTTACTTTTACAAACCTGAGAATTGCTTCCTAAGAAAATGGAATAAGCTGAAGTGTTTCTTCTGTCATTAATTGAGCCAGCCCATCAATATCAGTGTAAGCAATCAATATATAGTCTTCTTCAGCTTCGTATAGAATAGCATAGTAATTGGCACATTTGACATATCTTAGAGTTCTCTTGGCTGTTTCATATATTGTTGCATGCGATGCTCAATCTTAGTAATAATACTAATGGCATAAGTAATGTCTAGTCTTGTATTAATGATCAGTGACTTGACAAGTTTCATCTCTCTTTGCCTTCTCCATGTCATCGTTCATTCCAAGCAACCTCTTAACTAGTTCACAATCTACCATAGAAACTTCTTCAATAAATCGATAGCATAACTTCTTTGAGAAGGAAACTTCTTCACATTCTTGCTTTACTTCTGTACTAAGAAAGTACTTCATGAGCTTCAAGTAATCTGAAATTGATTCACCGAGTGGCCTTTCTTTAAATCTTCTAGTTAGTGATCATTAGTTCCCATTTAAATCAACTAATCAATATAAGGGAAAAATTAGACTTTCAATGCCACATTGAATTTGGACATAATCATAGAGAGGGCTAACTTGTACTTCTTTGGAATTTGTTCTATTGTAAATAACTATCTATCTCACCATTTCAACCTCTTGGAGCTTGTTTAAGGCTTTCCATTTGATGTTGATAGACGTTCTCATCCCCTTTGATGGTATAGCCTTGTAGTTGCTTTTCATACAATTTTCTTTCAAGTTCTCTAGTAAGAAAGGCTGAATTCACATCAAAATAATGGGCAAAGGTTTTGATTGACAAGATAGAGTTAAGGAAGTTCTCCATTTGAGCAATGGCTGATAAAGTCTAGTTAAATTTTATCCCTAGTTGCTGAGTGTAGCCATTTGTAACTTAGCCTTGTGCTATTGAAGTGAGCCATCTTCATTAAAATTTGTTTCGAACACCCCTTTTAAGCCAACGATCCTCTTGTCTCGTGCCTTCTCCAAAAGCTGCCAAGTTCAACAATTTTTAATCATGTTCATCTCTTCATACATGATTTTTCACAATTCTTTAGTAATTTGAATAGTAGACATTATTTTTGGCACAATTAGTGATGTTTTCTCCTCTATATTTGTTAGCTGGTCCAACCTCTACAACAAGATATGCTGAATCATTTAAGGCTGGAATATTTGAATTAATTCATGGATGCATTTGATAAGCATTCAGATGAACAGAAGCTAATTTTCGAGAACCAAATTTGCATTTCGTGCTACAAACCTGAAAAAGGTTATTTGGGCCCTAGGTGCTACAAACCTGACAAAGAGAAAGGTAATTTGATAGTTAGATAAGTGCTTTGAAATTCACATGTGAATTTCTTCGTTTTGAATGGGATTAATCCTTTATAAGGTGAACATTGTAACCATTTTTATGTGTTTGCCTCATGAGATTTAATTTTTTTGGGTACTTTGGCTTCCTATTGTGTTAAAGATAGGTAGGGGTGTTGTGTAGGTGCAGGCGAGCTAGATCTTGAAAGGTGCTATGAAGTTCCTGCAAGCATAAAACATGAGGGGAGGGATGAAACCACTCCGGTCCTCAACTTAGAATTATCTCTAGGAGTGTTTTGGAGGGAAAGAGAGTAATCAAATAGAGTGTGAGTATCAAATAGAGCGTAACTTTGTCTTGTCCTTTTATAATGCTCTGAAGGCAAGGTTGAGATGGTTGACCTTGCGGCCAATCTTATCCTTTTTATTGCGCGCATGCAACTAGGAGGCTTCGCTTCCTTTTGTTCTGGAAACGTCATTAAATGCCCTTCCTTTAAAGGCGGTGAAAGAGTTGTCGTATGCCGAGGTGGTTTCTGTAGACAAGATTAAGAGTTTCGGTGTTAAGCATTGTAAAGTGCTTCTTGGTGGGTGGGTTTGTTGTGTCCTGGTCTTCTTTTACTCCTTCCTTCTTTATTTTGTTGTCTTGCTCTGACTTTCAACTTGGTATATGAAAATGAGATTATTATCGAGCCTGTTCGAAAGTCTTCAGAGAAGAAGTCGGAGAGTAAGGGAAAGAGTCCCTCGGTGACTGCTGTGGAGCGAGGTTCTGCTATAGCTTCCAAGTTGACTGATCCTAACGGAAGTTTCTCGAACCAAGCTTTTAACTATGGAAATATGATAGACAGAACTTTGCTATTTCCCTTTGACGTGGAGCACCATAAGAAGCTTACTCTTGCCCAACGGGGGCACTTCATGGAGACTATTGGTTTGCAGGTGAGCAATTTGCCATTTCTGCTTTTAGTTGGGCAAGAACGGTTTCAATGTTGTCTTTCAACTAATAGTTTTGTGTTATTTGTAGCTTCTTAGTATGATGAGGATCCAAATTCTGGAGTGTGCTCATCTTCTGTCTAAAGTGGAGACGTCTGGGAAGGCCAAATCCGAGATGGAGACAAGCATTACCAAACTTTGTGAGCTGGAAGCTTCCAATGCTGAGCCAAAGGCCAATAAAGTTAAGTCGGTTGATGAGGAGAACGTAATGACGGCAAAATTGGCCAAGACGAAAGATACGGTGGTAGAGCTGGGTAGAAAAAAGGAAGTTTTGTCCCGGGAGAAAGGGGATGCAATTAAGAGATTCAAGAGTTATTTGGAAGTGCTAGAGTTTGGCTTTTGGAATGGTGTGAATCAGGCTGCTTATCAGGCCAAGCTCCAGTATCCAGGGCTTGAGGTGGATGAGACTAAGCTTTGTAAGTTCAAGGTTTTGCACAAAGGGCAGCTGATGGACCCAGGAGAGGTACCAGAGGAAGAAAGTGATGGGGAAGCCAACCTATTCATTTAATCTATTTGAATCATTTTGCTCTATAATCCCTTTGTTTGGAATTTTTAAATTTTACTTCTTCTATTCTCGTGTTATGCCTTTCATATGTATTTACTCTGTTTAATGATGTGGCTACCAAGTATTAGTTCTATGTTGTTATTCTCTTCTTTACTTGAGTGGTTATGAAATTATATAAATGGGGTCAAACAATAAATTATATTTATGTGATTCAATGGCCATAAACTATAACATAAGCAAAATTTTAGTGCCTATAAGTAACAGTATTGCGATTAGGTGCCTGGGCTCTCCTCAATAATCACACATTTTAAAAGTGATATATGCATAATAACCATATACATGACTAGACAACCACATAACTTGATAAAACAGTAAATTAGAATAATGTAACTCATGTAGTACAGAATTACAATATTGTCCAAGGCTTATTTAATAGAAATCATTGTCCCACCAAAGATTAGGTTAAATCCAGATATCTTCAACATAAAATTTTGGACATATGTTAGTGTTTATTAATAGTTATTTTCTCATTTTCTCTTCTTGGCTCAACAGATAAATATTTCATTTCTTACAGGTTATGGTCGCTACTATATGCTGTGAAGATTAAAAATGAAAAGTATGATTTATCTTTTGAAATGAATAAGATATATAAAGTAACTGTTTTCATATTGCAGCACCTCTTGATTTGATTATTCATAGATATTCTCTAAATGGCTTCACAATGACTACCCAGGATTGGTGTGAATTGCACTATTATTCACAATGATTATTCATATATATATTGCAACGCAGCTTGTCAACTTTGGATCCGCTGGTGATTTTGTGAAAATAGTCAATTCAATTCTCAACAATAGTGTCATTGTGTGTCAAAGTTAGTATTTTCATTTATGACTTATCTATATTCATAGTTTCAATCTTTGCATTTGCATTGTATGTGTTATCTATATTCATAATTTCAATTTTATTAATTTTAAATTAAAAATAAAATTATCATTTTATTCCTTAAAAGATGCTAAAAATTCATAATCTTTAAACTTTGCTTAATTGAATCCATGAACGATCAAATTGTTTTTTTTTTTTTTTTTTTTTTTTTTTTNGGTTAGAATGGAATGTATTAAAAACAAATCAAAGCGGAGTATAAAGTCAAGGGAATAAGGTTCCCCTTACATCAGCACCAAAACAAGGAAGGAGAAAGTTTGGGACTGAATAAAAAATACACAAATCTTCATGCAGATATAGACCTCTCTTGGCTAAACCATCAGCCACTTGGTTTCCTTCTCTAAAGGTGTGTTTGATCTGGACTGATTGCAACTTTCTCATCAGCAACCTGCACATATTGATAAGAGTGCTCCATGGGTGAGATTCAGAAATAGAAGGAAGTTGTATGGCATTAACAGCAATAAGAGACTGAATATCTAGGCTAGTAGCCAGTTCAAGCCTTTTTTTAATGCTCCATAGTTCCCCTTTGTTGACTGTACTATAACCAATATTCCCCATGAATCCTGAAATCCATTTTCCTTGGTAGTCTCTAATAACGCCACCTACGCCAATGATGCCTGGGTTGCTAGAAGCTGAGGCATTACAATTGAGCTTAAAACAGTTCAGAGGAGGGGTACACCAGCTAATAAGAATGATGTTGATTTTGCATGGAGTGCCATGCGGGGTCCCAATGTGAAAAAACTCAGAAGCAAGAGCTAAAGTTCTATGGAAGGAAGAGACACTGGGAATGTCTTTGTTATTAAAAAACAAGTTGTTCTTGTCGAGCCAGATGGTCCAGAAAAGATAGCAGAAGAGAATCGACCAGGAACGTTGAAGAAGCTGATGGAGTGATCTGAAAGAGATGCATTCAGCCAGTCTTCAAGGTTCAATGCAAATTGTTTCAACACAGGATCTTGCACTATGTTTTTTGCCTGAATGGTTTGAGTTAGATACCTTTTTAAGGTATGTTTGGTAGGGGAGTAATATTTACTTTGTTCTAAATATGTTTGGTTGTAAAAATAAATCGAGAAAAATTATTTAAAGGAGTAATAGAAAGGGAAATATTTTGGACCCCATAACCCATTTCCCATCTCCTCAAATTCTCTTCCATTCTTCCTTCCTCAAATTACTGACTATAACAAACATAATTAAAGAATAATATTTACATTTATTGTTACTCCTTGGAAAAAGAGTAAATGACACTCCCTTAATGTTTACCCCTTTATTCCCTATCAAACATACCCTAAGATTCATGAATGCAAAGATTTCACCTTTATACAAGCTCATTTTATATCTCTTTGATTATAGATTTGATGAAGAAGCCTTATATTTTGTTAAACATTAATAACTGCAAAGCGAAAGGAGCTTGTACAGAAATTGTTACAAGTAATTTTTTTCTTACATTAACATTGTACAAACTATTATTTCGTTACACAATTGTTAGAACTTTAAACCTCCTACAAACTACACATAATGGCTTAGCTGCTCTTCAATTTATCCTTTAGTAGAAAGAAAAGAAAAATTTACCTGCAATGCTTGTATATTATTCATAATTTTAATTTGGAATTTGGATAGAACTACTTTTGCTTCGCGTTGCAAAATTTCATAATTATACTTTTAGAAATCTATGTAAATAGTTGATAGGAAACAGTCGGAATTAAAGTTGTTAGAAAATATAAAAATATGGAACTGGTGGAATTAATTCCAGGACTACTGTCATGCTACTTATTGGCATTCCAGCAATGCTCCTATATTAAGCCAATGTTATTGGTTTTATAGAAGACACTATTTCTGCAAAATTAAATATATTTTTCTGCTCTATATTTGTTCGCTTGTCGAACCTGTATTGAAAGCAATACTGAATCATTGAAGGCTGGAACATTTGATCAAATTCATGGAAGCATTCGACAAGTATTCAGATGAACAGAGCACGTTTGACACAGTTGCTGATGATTGCATCGGGCATTGTGTCCTTGAATTTGACAATGACTGTGCAGGTAATGTGATAGTTGGACAGGTTACTCTATAAATCACTGGTGAATTTCTTAGTTCTCTATATGGGATTCATGTTTTACAAAGTAAACTTTATAACCCCTTTATTTATGTTTGTTATATTGAAATTGTAGCATTTATCCCTTAGAAAGACTAGTGGATTTAGGTTACAATAACTCCCAAGAGAGATTAAAAAGATTATAAAGTTCAAATTATACTTTTAGTTATAACATTTCTTGGGTATAATATTTTTCTCTCATTTGGCATATACCTCAGAATTCTTTTAATTATAGAAATAGTTGGACCTATTTGTATTGAAGAATGAAGAGAATATACAATACCATACACTAAGAACTTAAAAGGGGAATTAATGGAATGGAAAGGACCCAATTCCATTCATCCCCTCGAACTTGTGGTTATCTTAGACAAAAGGGGAATTAAATATATATCTAAACATACAATACCAAAGTTGTTAGAATATGAACTTTCTATTAGCAGTGTACACTCAGGCTCAAATGGAAGCCAAAACATGGAAAAGATTCAAGTAACTTCAAGAAATAATTTCAAAATTAACTGGTGGAATGAAAATAAAACTTTTTACACATAGCGTAAGAGCAATGTTCATCCTATGTGTTTGGGACTTGATTTAGGAATAGCCAAAAACAAATGTTGAGGCAAAACTTCTGTTTGATATAAAATCATTCTTAAATTTTTACTTAACAATTTAAGCTTTTAGATTGAATTCGTACTCTCATTTACTAATACACTACCTTAAATAATTCTCATCAATAAAATAAATGTAAGCCATGAATTATTCATTTCATATAAAAGACACATGAGAAAACTTATAGCAGTCAAGGGAAATATACTGCACATTTGGGTACAAAACAAATCACCTAAGTTTAATTCACATGAGAATGGAGTCACTAAATTAAAGAGGTGTTGCATGGTCATTAACAGAGACAAAATATTGTTCTGTAGCATCCATTACAGAGGAAGTTGCATGGCTGCAAAATTTACTTGGTGAACTTGATGTCACACTTTCCCAATGTCCACGTATTCTATGTGATAACATTGCCATCACATATCTTTCCTCCAACCATGTAATTCATTCAAGGGGTAAGCATATATTCCTTGACTAACATTTTATGTGTGAAAGGTTGTTGCCAACGTTCTGCTTATGCAAGTCTCTCATTATTTAACTTAGGACCAACTTTTAGGCGTTCTATGCCTTCATTGCCATGCATATGCCAAATCATTAAGATCATATAGCCAATGAGCCACGTAAGTTTAATACGAAACGTTGCCATGTCACTTTACCTAATCAATAAATTGTTGCCACGTGTATTAATGTCAAATCGGACTTGGACTAAATGGGCTGAATTTGGTCTGCCCTAACCTGCCTCTATAAGACTCTAGTATTATTATACGTTAACTAAACTGAACCAATGGACTTACAATCCATTTTAAAATTTTGTGAAACATTTTGAGCAATCTACATCATGAAAATTTTCAATTTATTGGTTGCATTATTGAAATTCACCTTCTGTAGTGTAAATATGTCAAGTCTTACGGTCAATATAAGTAAATCACCATACAAATATAACTTATCAAATAGCAACAAAGCATATTATTTGATAACATAATGTAACTTTTTCAACAAAAGTTAAAGTAGATACCAACATGCTTAACAAACACACAGGCACCAGATAAAATAATATAATGCGGGTATGGCAAACTGTTGGTTGCCTTAATTTCTACAAAGTGTAGCTGAATATGACTTTGCGTACTGGCCAAAAACAGAAAAGAATATGGCTTTGCGTCAGGGCCTAGACAAGAATTTTTTGGCCTTGGTCAAAAGTTAAAGTGCTTGTTCAGATAAGTATTGTTTGGCTTTTTCTGATGGCTTATATGTAGCCAGTGTTACTCTCTCAACTCTATTCTATATATATCGATTCATCTCTCTTCTTCCTCACCCTCATTGACAAAAGAAACCCTTGTATTTGCTGACTCCTCTTTTTATGTGCTTGCACATTTTAGCATTCTGAAGCTAAAGAGAAAAACTCAGTTCTCAAGAATGAGTGGGACTCTGATTTCCCATCTACTTAATTGACGCACTGTCTGTTTTTCCAAATTTATTCTTTTGCTTGACTATCAAGGTAAATTTTGATCTTGCAGGTTACAGAGGTTTAATCAGGCAAGCTTTGGCTAAGCCGAGAAAAGGTAATAATGTGATTTTTTTTTTACATGGTTTTTGTCAAAGAACTGATTCTTAAGTCTCCATGCTATTACCTCCTCTCTTGAGCTTGATATTCTCAATCTTCTTGGCAAGTCTTCTAATGCCCAAGAAGCTTGGGATCACCTTAAAACCTCTTTGCTAGCAAGTCTAGATCCTGGCTTATGTCTTTCAAAGCCAAACTTTCCACCATTACTTTTTGCTCTCTCTGCAAGCACATATATGCAGCAAATCAAAAACTTTTCTGGTGAAATTGTCATAATTTCTCACCCTGTTGATGACCTTGACCTAGTCATAAATGCCCTCAATGAACTTGGTCCAAATTTTAACGCCATTTCTGGCTCTCTTCGAGCCTGAAAAAATCTCATCACCTTCTTTGAACTTAGGAAAAAACTGGTGGACTTTGAACAATACACTCTAAAATCAGAGTCTACTAATCTCACCTCACCTCTCACTGCAAATGTTTCCTACTCTAACTCAACTTTTTCAATCCCCATAGACTTCCCTAAATAATTCCAACTCCTCTTTCTTTAATCATAATAATCCTTTATTTTTAGATAATTCTCTCTTTTTTCCTTCTTTCTCCCAATGCCTACAACATTTTTTTCCTCTTCCCATGGCCTTCAACTCGTCCTCCTCTTCTTCCCTACCGCCTGTCACCATTGCTTCTGCTCAAACACAGTCTTCTTCCCTTATTTCCTTCACCTCCATCCATGTCCCCATCAAACTTATGTTTTTGGGTGTGATAATTTCTTGACAGTTTTAATTTAGAGATTGTGAGATGATTTCTTGACAGTTTTAATTTAGAGACTAAATTGGAGATTGTCGAAGGTAATTTAATAAGGGCCAATTTCAGATTCTAGGTCCAAAAAGTGTGAGTTTATCAATTCTTTTTGGCCTTTGGACGCTTTCTACGAGTATGCGGGGTTTTGATAATTTTATTTTGAGAAATTGGCTTAGTAGATGGTTCACTCTATAAAGCTACATCAATCTCAGCTAGTTGCTTTAAGGACTGAAGGCAGAAAATTGGTTGAGGAGATAGAAAGTCAATTACAAATTGGAGATAAGGAATCTGTGTTCATTCATTCAAGGACTTGGATAAATGAGTTTCTTAAGAATTGTTTCTAACTAATAATATTTTTAGTTATAAGGATGAATATCATTGAAGCCTTTCTATTTCATGCTAGAAGAGAAAACGGTAATATTTATTTGTTAATATTTGCTTTTTAATTCGTGAATGTACTCTTGTCCTAATTATTCTAGTTTACTATAGGGATTAGCAATTATTCGTTTTGGAAAAACCGTGAAAAATAATTTCTTTCTATAAATATTTAATTTATTTGGCTTCTAATGTTTTGCAACCAACCCCTACTCATCAATGAGACACTAATATAAAATTCACTCCTCTAGCCAAGGGCGATGGTGATCTTGCTTTTCAACTAATCGATGGAAATAGCAACTTCAAGGACATGGAACTGAACGATTTTGCTACTGAAATAAATCTCTATGAATGTGGTCGTTCATATGCTGTAGTCGCCATAATGGGTCCACAAAGTAGTGGTATGCACTATTCCTCATTCAATAACCTTATTGTTCACAAAGATGAATGGAATAAAAATACAAACAGAAATATTCTTGCCACTCTTAATTTAGCCTTGACATCTAATAGTACTATTTTTTTTCTATTTCCTGGTTTCTACAGGGAAAAGCACATTACTCAATCATTTGTTTCATACAAAATTCAGGGAGATGGACGATTCTGAAGGAAGGCATGTAATTCTGAATTGCAAGTGTATATCTAATTGCTTTTAATGAATTAAATGACAACGAGTATTGGATTGTTTTTAGGTCTCAAACAACTCAAGGGATTTGGATGGCAAGATGCCCTGATATAAAACCCCTCACGCTTGTGATAGATATAGAGGGTACAGATGGAGGTGAAAGAGGAGAGGTTTGATGTTTGGATTTGCCAAAAATTGATTATGTTTCTAAATTTAGATCATAACATGGTACTCGATTTTACTGCCATGATCGATTTTATCTTTCTCAAAAAGTTGTCACATACAAATAGACACGATAAACATATTTTTTCATGAGTAGAAAGACGATAAAATTAATGGCCTTGCTAAGTCAGCACATCTCTCTATCTCCATTTCTATGTAGAAGTCATTTCTGTTATCGAATTCACAGCAAAGCTTACGAAAACAACTTACTAGTATGAGTCAAAACTGTTATTTCCTTACTAAAATGCATATATTAGGCTGTGCACAAGGAAATGTTTACATAAAATAGTACTTTTCATGTATAGCAATTATGTATTTAAACATGGAACGAACTATTAGACAAGATATATAAACAGAAAAGAGACTTCATAAGTTGCGCTAATTCTTTCATTCCTTACATATTTTGCTGAAATCTCACACATCACATATAATAGTGATAGGTTTGAGTAGTTTGTAGGAGGTGAGAGATTGAAAACTCCTTGCGGTCATGTAACAAAAAGGAAAAAATGTAATAGATTAAGTTTAGGGAAAAAATTACCATTGACTAACAAATCATAATGAATATGTGCAATAATCTCTATATATAAAATACTCACTTTTCCATGCACGGGTTTCTTTTCTTTTCAGGATGATACTACATTTGAAAGGCGGAGTGCTCTTTTTGCTCTAGCTGTAGCAGATGTAGTTTTAGTAAATTTGTAAGAGTTTCTTTTCTTAAAAAAAAAATAAAATAACTTGGATATTCGGTAGTATAAATTATAAGGTATTGCTACAAATTTGTTAAATTTCTTCACATGAAAATTGTGCTTCTCATTCTTATTAGATTTTGTTTTGTCCTTTGCCAAGGTGGTGTCATGACATTGGCCGTGAGCAAGCTGCAAGTAAGCCTCTTTTGAGAGTTGTATTTCAGCAGGTATATGTACATCTTGGCAGGAATTTCTAATTTTTGCCAGAGGAAAAGTCACTTCCAAAAGTAAACTGTAGAGCAAATTTCTCACTGTGTAGCTGCCATGAGTTGCTTTACACACACAGAGAAACACACACATATATAAGCCTTTTCTTTAATAAGTTTCTCTAATATGTTTTAGGTGCTGCTCCGATTTTCGAATAAGCCGCGTAAAATAACGTTGATGTTTGTTGTACGTGACAAAACAAGGGTATGTGTTTTATTCTGATGTCTAACATAGCATTACAACTGCCATTCGAAAAATGTTTGAATTCCTTTTTGCTTACACAGTCACCCGAACATAAATTGGAAGCTAAGCTGAGAAGTGATATTGAGAAGGTATTCTGTTACCTGTCCCTTCCAAATGTTTTGGTACGAAGAGTTGTCAAATCCTTGTCCTCTCAATCTTCTTTTTATATTTTTCTGCATTTTTGAGCAGATTTGGGTCTCCATCAAAAAGCCAACAGAAAGCAGCAATATCCCGCTTAGTAAATTTTTTAAAGTAATTTGAGATACTAAATTATTCTTGTGCTTTCTGCTAAAAATATGATTGGGTCTTTAAAATATCTCTTACGATAATTAACCAACATTTTTTGTTCCACCATTTATAATTGGACAGGTTGAAGTTGTATTTCTTCCAAATTACGAAGAAAGGGAGGAAGATTTCAAAGTAAAGGTATTACTATTTAGATATGTTTCCAATGCATCTGAAGGGAAATTTACGATGAAATCGTTGCTATTACTATTTTGAATTCAAAGTAAGAGTATTACTATTTAGAATCTGCAGAAATTGTTTTTTGCTCTGTAAATAGTACTAAATTACGAAGAAAGGGAGGCAGAATATGTAGATCATGTGTTTTGGTTGTTGTAAAAGCTTTTAATATAAATAATTAAATGATTTGTGACTGAGTGGTACTGAGAGCCTTTTTAAAGCTTGTTGAGTTTGAGTTCAAACTTAGAATTATAGCTACAAGTACAAAAAAAAAAAATTCAATATCAATAAATGTCAGTTGTTCTCCATAAAGTGGATGGTCCTAATTTATTATAGTTAATGACTTAAGTTACTATCTCCTTATCATTTTACCTAGCGGTATTGTCTTTTTAAAACACTATCTAATCTAAGTACACTATCACTGTGATAAGTCACTTGTAAAATATTAAACTCCACCATTAATACAATGTAATATGCATTGCAATTTCAAACATTATTTTTATAACTATACCGATTATACTTGTTGTTGCAGGTTCAGGACTTAAAGCAACGATTCGTTGATTCCACTGCACCTGGTGGGCTAGCAGATTCAGGGGAAGGGAAAGAGCCAGCTTCAGGGTTTGCTATTAGTGCACAGAATATCTGGAAAGACATAAAGGAAAATAAGGACCTAAATCTTCCTGCCCATAAGGTGAGTTTTCGTTGGGAAAATTATTTGGAAGTATTTAATAAAGCTCACCTATAATACATTGAGTTACTTTTCGACACCATATGCGAGATATATGTACCCCTATGCCATTGTATCAAATAGCTCGTATTTCCAGGGGGGAAAAAAGCTACACTTGGGCAATTGTATACTATTTTATATTGTACATGATTGTCAATATTAAAATTCAACTGAATTTATCTAAACTATAACTAAACGCATTCATTATACAATTACAAGGTTCTGAGAAGCATCAAACAAAGAAGAAGGTGCGGTTCGCGAATGAGGTGTTGAAATTTCCATTGGAGTTATAACTTTGATATCACCCCCTAAATCAGTGTAAGGTAATAATATAATTTTTAGAGGAGAATTATTTCCTTTCTTATTTTGGCTAAATTATAAGAGAACTATATGTCTATTTCATTCATTTGACTCTGCAAGCTTTAATTATACAAGCAAATTTTACAATCTCAAATAAACATTTTGTATATTTGTCAGTGTTCAGTTATTGTTTCTTTTCTATTCTTGGCTGGACAAATATAAAAGTTTCATTTGTTACAGATTTTGGTGGCAATAATACGCTGTGAAGAGATATGCAATGAAGTGTATGATACTTTCGAAACAAATGAGGTATATAAACTAAGTGTTTTCATATTGCAGCATCTCTTCATTTGATTTTTTATATGTATCCTCTAAATGGTTTCACATGGACTACCCAAGATTGGTGTAACTTACTGGTTTTGTTCCTGATTTTGGGATAAGAGTTAATTCAATGTTCAAGTATTTGCTGTCAAAGTTAGTACATTCTCAGCTTATATCTTCACTATGTGTGTTATCTATATAGTCATAGTTTCAATTTTGTTAATTTTAAATTCAAGAAAAAAAAAACTATCATATTAATTTGTAAAATATGCCCACTTTACTAATTTAGTCCCTAATCTTTTATTTTCACTCAACTGAATCCTTGAATATTCAAATTGTCTTAATGCAAGATCTCTATGAACTAAATTATCAAGTTATTGATGGGTATTCTGTGCAACTGTTAATTATTACTACTACTAATATCAAACATGTAAATGCATAATTATAGCCACCTCTTGGAAAGCATCGTTTAAAGGTATGCTATTTGGAGTTATTGCTTATGAGTCTGTTGGTGATTTTTAGTTGAGTATAGAACATTTACTATCAGAATACCTAGGTTACCTTTGTAATGTGTTTGTGATGTTAGAAAATGCAAAGTAATATTTTATTCATCTTTTTAGATTGTAGATGGTATATCAGTCTTACTAACTGTTGGTAGTGAAGCTGCTGAGAAGAAATTGATTCATCTTGGAGCAGTTCAAAGAATTCTAGAGTTGTTGTTTGAGTAAGTTTAGTATTTTTGTTATCTTGCCATAAGAGTCATTTGATTCCATGTTGTAAATTTAATTCTATTTTATTTATGTTGAAATGATTCTATTTGATTGTTGTGCTTATTGTAAAAATCATTATTTATATAGTATATGAATTGTACGGTAACATAGTATATTAGTCCAAGTTTAGGTTGAACTAGTTTGGCATTGCAGCAAATAAACCACTAGTTTGGTTACATAAACCTCTGCACTCTTAGAAACATCAATAACAAGTTCTTATACTAATATTTGAAGGCAGTTATACAAATATTTGAAAATAGATCTTATACTAATATTTGAAAATAGAATATCTATGTCTGCTTAGTTGTGGTTCATAATTATTTTATGTGTCTGCTAATTCTGGTTCTATTTTTCTGTTTTATGTGACAAAGTTGCAAATCTCTATAATTGTTTTATGTGTTTTATTTTACTTGATTCTTTAGCTAATTTTAATTTTTAGTTCTGTTTAATTTTGGTTTTTCCTTGTGCGTAGTTTAGTTCTATTTTGTTTTATGTATCATTACTGTAAGGCTAAGGACTGTTGTTAATGGCTGGTTCATTTATCCCTCCTCCAGTGGATGCAGCAGGGAAACCATAATGTCCAAAGAGGGTGAAAAAGAGACCTCCTGCAAGTGGCAAGAGGCGAACGACGGCTACTTGGGGCCATTTCACAGAAGTCCCTGACAGTGAGGTAACACATCCTACTGTTGCCTGCAATTATTGTGGAAAATAGTATTGCTCTGATACTAAAATAGATGNACTGTAAGGCTAAGGACTGTTGTTAATGGCTGGTTCATTTATCCCTCCTCCAGTGGATGCAGCAGAGAAACCATAATGTCCAAAGAGGGTGAAAAAGAGACCTCCTGCAAGTGGCAAGAGGCGAACGACGGCTACTTGGGGCCATTTCACAGAAGTCCCTGACAGTGAGGTAACACATCCTACTGTTGCCTGCAATTATTGTGGAAAATAGTATTGCTCTGATACTAAAATAGATGAGACCTCAAATATGAATGCTCACCTGAAGATTTGTAGCAAGTATCCATATGCATTGTTATATGACCCTAAACAAACAGTGTTAAATTTTGTGCCTAGAAAAATGGGTCAGAAAGTACTATGATTGCACCTCACCTGTATAACTTGGAAGAAGTTAGGAAAACACTAGCTATGTTTGTTATTGTGGATGAGCAGCAATTTAAGATGATTGAAGGTGTTAGGTTTAGAAATTTCTATGCTAAATTACAGCTTCAGTTTCATGTTCTTTCACGTATTACTCTTGCAAGAGATTGTTATCAAATGTATTTGGATAAAAAGACTAAGTTAAAGGCTTATTTAAGTTCTAACTATGCCCGGGTCTGTATAACTACCCACTGTTGGACTTCTTTGCAAAACTTAAGTTATATGATAGTCACTGCACATTTTGTTGATAAAGAATGGATCTTACAAAAACAAATTTTGAGCTTTAGCTTGATTCTTAACCATAAGGGTGACACTATAGGTAAGTACATTGAAAGTTGCTTGAATGAATGGAGCTTTCATAAGCTGTTCATTGTGACTGTTGATAATGCATCTAGCAATGATGTAGTCATCTCTTACTTGAGAAAGAGGCTTAATATAACTAATTTAGTGATGAATGGTGAATGTCTACATATGTGTTGTTGTGATCATATTCTTAATCTAGTTGTTAATGAGGGATTGAAGGACTTACATGTGTCAATTTCTTATATACGTAATGTTGTAAGATATGTGAGGTCTTCTCTTTCTAGACTAGTAAAATTTAGGGTTTGTGTTGATAATGCCCACATAGAGTGTAAGAGAATGATTTGTTTAGATGTTCCAACTAGGTGGAACTCAACCTATCTTATGTTAGTGGCTGCTGAGAAGTTTCAAAAAACATTTGAAACTTTAGTGGATTATGACCCTAATTTTAGAGATCACTTTGATGAGAAAACCCTTGGTCTACTTACTTCGGTTGATTGGAGCAATGCTAGGAGCTTCATTAAATTTCTCAAAATTTTTTATGATGTAACAGTTGCTTTATTTGGTTCATTATATGTCACATCAAATACTGCATATCATCAAGTTGTCATGATTCAAAGTGTATTGATTGATTTATCTAAAAGTCAAGATCCTATGTTAGGACATATGGCTAGTGATATGAAGAAGAAGTTTGACAAGTATTGGGGTAATAGGACTAATATGAATTCACTATTGTTTATTGCTAGTGTCTTAGACCCTACGTATAAGTTGATTTTTATTAAATGGGCTTTTAATGAAATATATGAAGATTCTATAGTTTCTTATGACTTAGCACAAAAGTTTAAAGATTAGCTTAATCGATTTTATGAATGGTACTCGATTATTTATTCTAAGCCTACAGAAACAACCTTAGATGAGTGTTCTAATGTTGGGGGCAAGTAGTAGTCAAGACAACAATCATCTGTCCAATTTTCAATCCAAGGCAGCGGCATTCAAAAGCCATTTGAGGGTCCTAAATAGAATGGAAGTTAAGAATGAGTTGGAGAAGTACTTGAACGAAATTTACATTGAGGAGGATGATAATTTTTCTGATCTAGGTTGGTGGAAGACCAATGCATTTAGGTTTCCAGTCTTCTCACACATTGCTATGGATGTTTTAGTTGTTCCCATATCTACTGTTGCGTCTGAATCTGCATTTTCTACAAGTGGCAGAGTTCTTGATGTGTTTAGAAGCTGTTAATTTGTTGCCAAAACTAGTTGAGGTTGACATTGTTTGGCTATGAAAATTCTGAATTCAATGGTGAAGAAGATGAAAGCTATGAGAAGCTAGAATCAGGTATTTATTCATGACTTAATTTTTTTTGTTTGATTTTTCTTTGTCACTGCATTCCATATATTTTCTTTCACTGTTGTTGTTCTTTGAAATTTTGTAGAAGTGACTACTGATGGGAACATGATTCATGTTGCTGGAGCTGTTGGAGGACAAGGAACTCAAAAATAGCCAATGGTTTTTGATTGATAAGGTTAGGTTTGTGTTTTATATCTCACTAAAAAAATTTATAAGATAAAATTTCATTGCTGGGTACTTATTTCAATTATATTAGCTTAATTTTGGGTTTTATTTTTTAAATTACAGGCATTTATTGGTATTTGATAAATATGAAAATGGCAGCGTAGGACTGGTAATGGCAGCCTTCAATTTCTTTTGATAATAGATAATATCTACTAGATATTTGTAAATATGGTTTTGGATTTTTGGGTGAACACTGAACTACAAATGTTATATGGATGTCTCTTTTGAGTTTTTGGATAAAGGTATAAGCGTGTAAGTTTTTTTATGCATGTGTTTTACTGCTAATCTGCTAGTTTTTTTATGTATATGTTTTACTGCTTCTGCTAGTTTTTTTTTATGTAATTGTAGCACTGCTGTATTGCTCAAATTTAAAAAATATCTCATTTTTAGGTATATATGCTTCCACTTGAACAAACTAGCAGTCACATGTATAAAGCTTTATTTATAAATAAAATTTCATTTTTGTCTGCTTTTATTTCTTCAATTTTGTCATGTACAGTAGATCATTTTGTCATTTTTTAATTATTTTGGACTGTCATTTTTTCTGGAATTAGATTTTTTTGGGCTAATTGATGTTGTTATTTCAATTGGGCCAGAGTTAGCCCATACAAAGCCCATAACAGTTTCTTCAAAAAATAATAATTCATACATCCGGCCCAATCCGAATAAACNTATCATTTTTTCTGGAATTAGATTTTTTTGGGCTAATTGATGTTGTTATTTCAATTGGGCCAGAGTTAGCCCATACAAAGCCCATAACAGTTTCTTCAAAAAATAATAATTCATACATCCGGCCCAATCCGAATAAACCGGCTCAATCCACTTGAAACCAATTCTATCAGTCAGTAATGGGTTTGCATTTCCTCAAATTTTACACACTTGATTCCCTGAAAATTTCCTCCCAACTGACCGAAATCGACTGACGAACAGGCCTACTACTAGTTGGTCTCTTGAATGGAGGAGAATTTATATCACAAAGGTATGTCATTTGCCAGTAATCTTGCCCTGCGAGTGGCTATATAAAAGGCTCATAAGCCTTCAACTATATGCTGGTTAAGTACAAATCATTCATTGCAGTGTTTGGATCTTCATTGTTTGATGCAAATGCTGTATAAGCATGTCTACAAGGTATATCTGTCAAATCTCAAGTCTTACATTAGCATGTCTTAGCTGACAAATTAACCACCACTTTGTCAGTTAATTCTCTACTAACTTCATATTTATGTCTAGCAGGATCTCTAACCCATAATGGACATCATTCATTGTCTTTCTTCTTCTCAATTTCAAGAAATGCTACTGTTATTGGCACATATTTACTCTTGTATTTTTTAACCTTTACAAGCATATCTGATCTCTTCCTCATAAGATAACCCCTTATATTCTTCAAGCATAGTAAGAATTGAGTTACATCTGAACTTTCGTATCTCTTTGTTGAATTGTTCACACATGTTACTTGTGATAGCTTGGTTCTTGCCGTAAGTACTAAATGATCTTTTGACCCATCTAGCAAGAGCATTTTTCATCAACCAATCATAAGCATATTGGTCAATCATTTTGATCTTAGTCATATCTATCAAACTCTCCCATTGTAGTAGACTTTGCTGCCAAAAAGACATTTGATCTAAGTTCTTTGCTTTTCCAAGTCTTACAAAAATTCTTCCAAATGTGTATGACACATGACCTGTGAGGAGCTGTAGGACATAATTTGACCAATGTAAATTCCAAACCTTGTAATTTGTAAAAAAAAAAAAAAAAAAAANNATAAAAAAAAAAAAAAAAAAAAACTTGTGTTAACCTTTGAAACATGACATATTATTATCGAATATAAATTTATAAGCTTACAATAAGTGTTAACCTTTTACTGATCTGATATGAAGTTCCAGTCATGTTCTTTTGGATCTCCAATATCTTCAATCAGTATTGTCAAAAACCATTTCCAAGTGTCATTCGTCTCAAGATCCACAACAACATAAGTAACTGGATAAAATGAATTGTTCTCATCTTGAGTAACTGCGGCTAATAATATCCCATTATAATACCCCTTTAGGAAGCACCCATCTAGACCTATCAAAAGTCTACAAGCAATATTCAAACCTTCTTTGCAAACGTCTAGATAAATATACAGTCTGTCAAAGTTGGGTACAAAAGCATCATGGGGTCTGTCAACAGCGAGCTGCACAGTTCCTCTGGGATCCACTTTTTTTAACTCACCATAGTAGTTCCAAAAAGCTGCATACTGTTATTTCTCTATTCCTTCCACCATTTTCCTTGTCATCTTCAATGCACTGAATATAGTTCTCTTATTGACATTGACGTTATATTTTCGCTTTACCAAATTGTAAGCATCAATACCCTCAATCACCAGAAATCTTTTAACTTTTTCTAGAAGCTTATGTGCTAATCACTTTGTATTAGCTTGCTTGTTTGAGATTTTTCTACTGCATGTGTGTGTTGATGAAAGTCTTCACCTGAAAACTGTGTGTCACATTACTGAATGAGCAAAAAATCTCCCATATATAGTCATTGATGCATCTAGCCTTAGCTATTTCTTTGTCATTTTTCACCCACACTACAAGTTTGCTAAGATGAATTGTGTAATCCTTCACTGCTTCTTTGAATGTATGCAAGGTTGGAAATTCCATTCTAAGTTCTAGGCTGACCTCCTTAAATTCAACTTGAGTATTAAATTGTGATAACATTTCAGCTTTTTTAGAGTCATCAACCTCAGGTTCAGAGCTGTTAAGAGTGTGCAAATCCTTTTTCTCATATTCTTGATCTTCAAAGGGATTGACATATACCTCCGGTGAAGACTTCTTTGTCTTCTTACCATCTTTTTTTTGTTGCCTAACAAGCAGTAGCACAGCTTTCTCCTCTAAGCATGGATGTCTTCTTCTTCAACTTCTCCGGTATTTGCATGTCTTCCTCATCTATGTTCTCATGGATTGGTGGTGGATTGTATAGGCTTTGTTCTGCATCATCATAGTCATATGAATCTGCACCACTTGATTCATTCTCATCTGAATCACTACTGCTTGGCCCTTGTTCAATACTAGCATCTTCATCTTCAACTGCATTAGTGTCTTCATTGCTTCTTATAGGTTGTTGCATATCAACATTATCATGAATGTTGTAAAACTCTTCCTTTCTCATATCCCTTTTTAAAGTTACATAGTTCTCGTCTTCATCAGTGTTTTGTATTTGTTCATCACCCTCATTATTTTTCTTCCCTAAATCTTCACACTCATTCTGCCCTTGTGTTTCACATGGTAAACTTAAAATAGGTTGAACAATTTCAAGATTTTCAATTATAGGGTGCTCAAAATAAAACTTTATCTCATCAACTCCTTCTACAGCACCAAACATCTGTATAACATCTAAGTCACCCTTAAGGGGCCTAAGCTTATCCTTTAGCTCTAACTTTAACTCAGACACCAACCAATAATAATTTGTGTAACAATCATATCCATGCTTACAAAATAAGTGTGAAATTGTTGGAATAAAAACTTTATAAATATCTACCCAATCTCATGCATCTTCTTCTCTGTCAACATAGGTCAGCTTCGGCTCACGTACAAACTTTTCACTATGGTGTAATATGAGAGTTTCATAATGGTCCATTCTGCAACAACAAAACAAAAAAAGATAACAACATGTCGTAACNAAAAAAAAAAAAAAAAAAAAAAGATAGCAACATGTCGTAACCACAGTATTTCACCCTTGTGAACAGTGAAAACCACCTACAACAAATATAAACCCCTACATGTCTAAATTGTCAATTAAAAAAACTATAGTTCAATAACTATATTAAAGGAATTAATAAGAAACCCCAATTCTTCTAGAGCAGCAGTCTTCTAAAACCACATATAATAAAAAAATATTAAAACCAACAAGTCAACATGAAGATAAAGACAATGTCCACTTAGGTAGTTTTTATAAAACCATCCATATTGTTCTGTGAGAAAGGGAACATGCTGGTTGAATGAAACTATGTTATGAGTATGAAGGGGCCAAGCCACACACAAAGTGCTAAATAAGTAGTTACTTGTGCTTAAATTGAAATTGCTCACATTGAACTCACTTAGAAAAACAAGTCGCACTTGAGTTAAGACTTTGACTAATTCACAAAACAAGCAAAGCCCTATTTTATAATTTGCTTAGTTGGTAGGATCATCAACTTCAATAAAATAAACTGCACATGTTTATGTTCATTACTTTCATATAAAAAAATGTAAACATGTCTTAAAAATGTATGCATACATATTTTTAGGTGCGCATGTAAATACATTTTTACAGGATTTGTTGTTTTTAAAAATTCAAAATATATATGGTGCAAGCCCCAAGAACAAGTAAGTTACTATAATAATAGAAATGAAAGGAGTCATGATGAGTAAGAGTAAGCAAAAAAAAAAAAAAATCCAAGTTCTAAAGAATTATACTTTTACAAATGAAGACAAGCACATTACACATAGAAGATACACACAGTGTCCCACCACACACCGTTGCACAATAAAGAAAAGAACAAAAACCCAATAACTTAAATATGCTTACAAAAACTCAACAAACACAAGGAGAAAAGACAATTAATATTAAAATATGCAATACTAAAATATGTCAACCCATGTGAATGAAACACTTCACAGTAAATAATACATGTAAATACAAGTGCATTAAAAAAGACAATCAATATTATTATAGGTGTAGATAAAGACAATAAGGAAAACAGTAACTTTATTTTCAAAATTATGCCACCAAGGACATGTTATACACATTGTATCTTGCCCAATTATATGAGCTTCTCATTAAAACTCTAATTCATTCAATTGAGACAACTTACAAAAAAATAGAACATGTATGACAATGATCTCCATGTTGCTAGAAATCTAGCACTTTTATAATACAAGATAGCATACAATACAACCTACACATAGACAGGTCTTAGGGAAAATCATTTTCAAGATAAGTATCACCACGTATTTAGGCTCTTTCTAGAAAAGAAATCATACAGCTTGATCACACACACAATTTGACCTTTTTGATTATTCTCCTCATCACTATCTTTTTAACAATTTTTTACTTGGCTTACTAAGTTTGGCATTTTTTGCTTTCTATAAGCATTTAAGTTATTATTCGAATTAACGTTGTCTAATTGTTCTAAGCAAGCAATTTACATTCAAGTAACAGTGGATCTATTGGACTTACTATTATAACAATATTCCATAGAAGTACAATACGATAACCACTGTCTTACCACAATAACAAAATGTGCACTACTTTCTTAATCCATGTGAACATGTGGACTACAATAACAAAGACCCAACAATAAAATAGCACTACTTTCTCAACCAATGTGAACTCGGACCACAATATAAAGTTGTGCATAACCATGTTATCACAGAAAATTTAATTTACATGCTTCAAGCACCTGATAGTGAAAGGGAAACCTCACTTGTTAGAGGACGAATGACCTGTTATATGCAAACTTCTCAAGGTTTTCTTCCACTAGTTTATCTCCTTTGATACTCTACTCCTACTGATTAAGAGAGTGAGAAAGGGATTTTGCAAGGCTTATGGCTTTTTCTTCCACTGTGAGTAAAGGGACTTCAGTGCTTTGGGGTTTAGGGTTCTAATTTGAGGAAATCGCAATTTCAACAAGAAAGGGAAAAGGAAATCACGATTAAGATAGTGAAAAAGAGAAATCGCGATTGAGACAGTGAGAAAGAGAAATCACAATTTGGGGCTTAGGGTTCGTCTTTGTGAATTACATAATCTCTCATTCAAATCGCGATGATTTCAATTCCATGTCTTCAAAATATGAAGCCGTATGGGTAGGAGGAGATGTTTTCTTCTCTTAGTAAAACGTCGTCGTTTTACGTGTGCTACACTAGCAACTAGCCCAACTACCATGTCAGCTTGTCAAATTATCAACTAACAGCCACATCAACATTTAACGTGCCACATGATAATTTTTGTTAAATCTCACTAACGGACACTAACGTATGACTAAATTGACAGACGAAATATAAAATCAATGACTCAATTGTCACAAAAATTAATGAATAACTAAATTATAAGTAATAGCATTTTTCAAAGATGAAAAATGTGTTTTACTCTAAATTTAATATGTTAAGACATAGTACACGAATATAATCCGATATGTTAAATGAATATATTAGGTAGAGACATCTCCTAAGTTATAGGAATATCAACATCAAGAAAAATCAATTGGGGTATTAGCAAGCTTTTGATCAGCTTGGAGTTGATAAGCTAAGATAATTGAATAATTTTTATTTAAATTAGCATTAATTATGTATGCATTTATCTATGGTTTACTTAAATATTACTATTTGAAATGTATAGATTATGTGGTAACCTTATTGTGAGGTCGTACTGCCACTTTATTGTTAGGGTAGACGCAACATTTAGGCGGCGAAAGTCCTCCTATTGTGTTTTAATGTAGTAGAGGCCCACAATTTGGACCGAGTAGTACGCTACTTCAGAGGATGTCAAGGTATTTCCGTGGCCACTGAGAATGTCAAATTATGTGGTAACCTTACTTTGAGAGGCAACCGTGACCAATTGTGGTCCTAATTTCATAAGGCATATTGCAAGGAATGGAGGCAGTGACACAATCGTGTAGTTCAGTGTGATGAGGATTTTTGCCTAACACCGGAGTATATGACATGGTTTCTCTGAATCACCCGGAGGTGGATGAGTCCGAGTAGCTTGAATCCTTTTGATTTGGTGGTCTTCTCATCCATCGATCATCCAAACACCATTTAACGATAATTTCAATTGCGTGTTTTTCAAGTGCAACCATCCATCTGGAGACCAAATTGTAACTCTCATTTCAATCACCATACACTGTAGCGATGACTTTTTCATTTGTAAGCCACATTTTCCTGTATAATATTTGATAGGAGAATGTACTATATATGCGCTCATGTATTAGCTTTATCGGCACATCGACATTCTCTTAAATCATCTCAATAATAATTGTTGCAATCACCTTAATATCTAATTTGTTGTGATCTTGTGTTAATGTTGTATTTGTGTAACTATGAGATCCATTGTACGTTATTATCTCTCAAATTTTGCTCTTCGTTCGCAAGTAAGCATGAACTCTTCAATTGCATCAATCAACATTGTTTGAACATATCAAACTTAATTTGTTGGATTTGGATTCCTTCACATGAAAAATATAGTGTCCATGAAGGAAATATTGCTTGATAACTAATTGAAGATCTTCTTTGTTTTCGAACTGTTACCTGATTTGTAGCTCATCACCTATCTGCCATTGGTTGCTCTCACTTATTTGTTCAGCATCCTCAACTATCTACATTGCCTCCCAATTGACGTATGCATAGTGCGGGGGAGGCACCGCTTGGATGGGTGCAACGTGTTATACCTTAGCAGATATTAGTTCCTAGCCTAACATGTCCACATTAAAATCTACCAAGTCTTCCTCTTCCTCATCACTGTTGGATTCTCCCTTGCCTGGGCTGTAATCACGTTCCTCATTATCACTACTATCAATTAGAGAGTCAATAAGAGAATTAACGTGACTTATATTCTCTTGGACGCCTCCACGTTGGCTACATCCTACTTCATTAATGTCACTACTGCGAACATTTGAACTTAGCTACGGGTCACTACCTTCATACTCATAGCTTCCTTCTGACATATGCGTTTGACTAGAAGTAGTCAAACCATATTAAAATTCATGTGAACTAAGATCTAGTTGATAACAAGGCTCGACTTCTATCCCTAGTTGACTGTATGGAGGATAAGAACAAGTGAATGAACTTGGGCCAATTTCTTCAACTGCTTCAGGTTGGCCTCCATCTCCATCAATATCCATAATTTTAGTCTCCACAAATATCTCAATTGGGCCTAAACTTGGATGTTGAGCATTACTCTCAAACATCATCTCAACATCTCCATCACACCCCAATTCAAATAATTGATAAAATAATAGATTAATTGATATAGGAAATTTATAAGTTATCTTTTCAACCACTTTATTTGCTTGAAGTTTCATTTTACTGTAGATATATAATTTTAGTCTATCTAGTCCATATTTCATCTTCAAGTTCAAATTATGGATTGTCTGCCCCTCACACATCACGCCTTGAGATCCATTGTACATTTGACCATTATGATTTATTAATATATACATCTTCTTCCTAAATTGTTTTTTCAAACACTATTAGTATATAAACATTATCACATTTCTATAATAATTTCTTTTATATTAAGTACTAATTATTTTTCCATCAATACTCATACATAATTATCACATCTAAGCATGGGCCAAAATTTATGGAAATTATTTATAAATTACTATAATTATCAATAAATAAATAGATAGTTAATATAAAAAATTAAACATGGGCTAAAATCTAATAACACATTTATTTTTAACAATATTCTAAAATAAAATATGTATTACATTACTATACATAATCTAATACAAAATAATTAAATAAACGTACCTTTAAAAGCTTAAAGCTACAACAAACTTGTACAACACCTTCAACATTCGCAAACTTGCAGAGCACTTCCAAGCTTTGCAATGTAACTCTTTCACACTCACAATTCATTCACGAAAAGTAACACTTCGAAGCTTTGCAATGCAATTGAATTCGCTCATGATGAAGTATTTATAGAGGCGTTCATTCTATATTGCAATTAGCGTAAGTTAAAAAACTTACGCTACTTTAAAAAAGTCTACAGTGACAACGTCTTTTAACAATGATCACATTGTAACAAATTCAAAATGAAAACGCTATAGCAATGTACCATATGCAACATTAATAGTTTGAAAACGCTATTACCTTATCGGAGTTTTTACCTTGTGAAGAGTTATTTGGAGCATGGGTGCACAGTGAAAACGCTATAAAGGGTAAACTATTTTCCATTTTAAAACGATGAACCTCCTTTAGCGTAAAGGTGAACACGTTGTAGGAGGTATAACGTTTTCAATTGAAAAACTCTCTACCTTCTATAGTGTTTTCACTTTTCCAAAAACCATGCATCATAAGCCTTCCAACAACATTTTCAATTGAAAAACACAATACCTCCTATAGCGTTTTCACTTTTTTGAAAAGCATGTATCAGAAGCCTTCCAACAGTGCACACGATGTACCTTGTGTGTCCCTTATACTGTGTACCTTATATACACGTTGTATCTAGGAATAACATGTTCTCTCTCCTATATGAAAAATATTAAAATAATTAAAATTGTCCTATTTACGTAAATAGTTTGGAAAGTGCCAATTTCACGTAATTAGTTTACAAAATAGTATTATTCAAGTCAAATTTCCCTAAGCTCTCTTGTAACATTTTAAAATTTTGGAGATAAAATACAATTGACTCTAAGTTAAAGGAGATAAATTAAATTATTTTCTATAAAAATACCCACATTTTAAATAAACTGCAACATTTAAAGTTTTTTTTTTTTTTTTTAAAAAGAAAAAAACATTTGACACGTGGAGTGAAAGCTATCAACCTTAACTAAGAACAAAGCAAAGATGATGGATGTGGACTATTATCATGAATTGCTTAAGATTTTTGATTGGAAAGTATTTAACATGGAACAATTACAGCTAATTGTGATTTATTCAGCGGGTAAGAATTAAAGCATTTTGTTTAGAACATTTTTGAATCCCATTGCTAACAATATCTTTTTAGTGAGCAATCAGTAAATACCAATGTAAGTCTTTTCTAAGGCTTGTGACATGTCTTAGCCTAGAAATATCGTAGTTTTCCCTCACCTTAAACTTTCATGTGAACAAAGAAAAAAAAAATGGAACAATTACATTGTTTGCTAAATATACAAGGTGATTGTCATTGATCTTATGAATAACCCAGTAAAAGTTTCCTTTAACTGGTGTGAGTTCATATATATATTAGGACTTCAATTATAAAGTTTGTAATGATAGACTGAGCCTATATATGTGATGTATATACACCTAAATTCTTATATGGCATCAAATGTTTGGGTCTTCCAAATCACGCGTTAAAATTAAATCACTAATTGATTCTTAAGTTTACATTTTGTTCAACATTTATATGTTTTAACAATTTAGCCTATATTTTATTTTGTTATGTTTGATTTAGTTTCAATCATTTTTTTTTTAAATAATTATGTATATGAAAAAGTTTCACATTTTTATATTAAAATTGAATTGATTTCTTATTGTAATAAATGCAGTCATGTTAGCGAATCGCATGGGAATATAGATTAGTATAATATAAATAGTCATAAATAAGGCTAATTGATTGAATTTTTTTTTTGCCAAAGTATTTACAGAAATGGAGTATTGTGCAAACGTATTACATAAATATGACACTTTTGATTAATTTATTTATGGGCATGCAAACAAAGAGAAATACGCTACATTAAAAATAACGGATATATTGAAGTCATGTTACATTAATGTAGCAAGATAATCAGTTAATTTCAGCTTTTTAGCTTTTCATTTACGAGGTGTCAAATTACTTTGAAAAGTAGTTTAACTCCAAATAACACACTATTTTAAAGTAGCATGACAACGAGAAACACATTATTTTGCGAACAGCTTGACAAGGAGAAAAACTCTATCTCGATGTAGCGTGTTTGTTTTGGAATTAAAATGTAGTGTCTCGCAACATTAATGTAGTATGACTCTAATAAAACTGCTATTTCCAATGTAACGTGTCTCTCTTTGTCCACATACCTTGAATAAATTAATCAAAAGTGCCACATTTCTGTAACAAATTTGCACATGGTATACTTTCCATAAATACTTTGTCAATTTATATTTTTTCAGTCAATTAGCCCATAAATAAAAATATAAAAAGAGTTTTGAACTTTTTTTCAATATATATATATATAAAAAAAAATGGTTGACTCAAATTTTATATTGACTACAGGGGATGGAAAATTTACAGAAAACTGCAAAGATAAGAGAGCTGTGATGGTGAGAGCTGAGAACCCACTATAAACTTGTGTTAACCTGTTTCTGGAATGTCCTCCTAATAAGTAATAACCAATAACTTACATGTTAAGCATTTGATGTAAATGGTATAATTATTGCATTCTTTAGATTAGACAATCTTATATTAATCAAAGATCTTATGATCTATAAACAAGACACCTTGGTCATTTGTCTCATTTACTTGGTCATCAGAAACTAGTGACATTTTTGAGACTTCTGTGAGAAACAACAAGAATTATTTTATCTAAAACAAATTGTTTTTTTTTACAATACAAAGCAATATCTATGTTTGGTTATTGCTACACCTTGTGATTACACGTAGCGAATCTTCTGAATGGCACATGAATCTGCATACATAGAATATTCGTGGGTCAATCATGGTCATTAGTCAGTACCATTATTAATTTATTTCTTTAAAATTCTCTTCTAACTTAATTGATTAGGACTAATAGAGATTGATTTAATTAATAAAAATTGAAATATTTGATTAATAAGATTTAAGTTTGAATCTCACTGTTAATAATTTTTTAATAAATAATTTAAAAATACCATCATAAATTTTTGTTGAGGCCTTTGTATTAGAGATAATCACACTATAGCTAAGGAGACGAATCAGGCAATCAAGAAGAACGAAAATCATGAGCATGTAATAATCTCTCCCAAATCAGCAATCATAAACAGGCACCAATCAAGAAATTATAGGAGAAATCATGTTCCTATAATTATAATTTTTTTTAGGGATTTCCTGTAATTATAATTGTTGTCTCATCTCTTCTATATATAAGTGCAAAGAGGGGCGGAGGGTGACAATTTTAATTGGGGGCTAAACTAAAGAACTTTAATAATTTTTGAAAATTTTAAAGAGTTTTAATTTTTTTTTTTGGGGCTACTCAACCTCTAAACCCTCCATCCTACAAAACACCATAGAATTTTGTTAATAACATAATTTTTTATCACAAATATTTATTTTTTTTATTATAGTTTAATTCTAAAAAATAATATTTGCGTTCTTAAAAAATTTAATATTTAACAAAATAGTCATTGAAAATACACTAACTACAAAATAATTTTCGAAAGAACTGATATGCGTAACAAAATAATCCAATATTTATTAAATTTTAAATTTTTTAAAAAGTATTTTGTTATGCATATCAATTTTTTTAAAATTATTTTATAATTAGTGTTCTTTTAAAAATTATTTTATTAAGTCTTAGATTTTTAAAGAACACAAATATAACTTTACTTGTAAAATAATCTCTTCTCCCCTTAAATTATTAAAAAAAACACTTAATTGACTACGTTGAAACTTCAGCCAAAGAAGCTGTCGCTGTTCCATGCTTCCTCTGAAATGCGAGGGCCACCCCATCCGCAATTTCCCCATTAGTTTTCAGTTTCATTGTTATCATAATATATTTTAGCACTACTTTTTTTTCCCCCCTTATTAAATAAAGCTAATATTCAATATCAGGAACTTTTTGGCATTCCTTTTAAAAAGCAATATTAAAAACCGTCTTTTCATTAATCTGGCTCTCACAAAATTCTAATGAATGAAAGAGCCGCCATCATAAAAATGCCATCTTTTTACACCTTGCTCGATTTTATTGGGTTACGTAAACAATGCCTGTTAAGCTTCAGAGTTCAGACAGGGAGGAAGGTGCTTGTCAAAAACAGCAACCATCTCCAACCCTTTAATTTCCCAATTAGAAGTTTCAATCTCTTCATTTTCTCCCTTAATTTTCTCTGAGTTGAAGCACTATCGTCATAGTCTGCTTGAAGGTAGTCTTTCTTGGTACCTTCCATTTTCTCTGCTTAGGTTTGGTGTTTCAAGTGGTTCTCGTGCACAACGCGAAGTACCCTTAATATAGAAACTGGGTTGAGACAGCAGAGGTTGGAATTGTAAGCTTACCAAACGTTCTTCGTGCTTGAATGACTGGTGGGAGTGCTAGTTGGCAACTATATTTATTTGTAAAGTTTTTAATTATTACGAGGCCCACTTAACGTGTGTGCTAGGAACCTTTAGCATATGGGAAAAAATGAACTTGAAGGAAATTGCAAGACCCAAAGCTGGTGCTGAACTCCTTCTGAGCTTCTGGGTTTGGTGGGTTTTGGTTGCTGATTGTGGTTTCTTCTCAAATTCAACTTCAACTATATGGTGAATTTGTGTGTGTTCAGGGAGTATTACAAGTGCGGTCTGCAGGGTTTGTTTAGTGTTTACAACTTTTGCCGAGTTAAAAGATTTAACTTTGAGGATTGAAATTAGAGATTCTGGGGATGGGCAGTAATGGGGCTGATTATTTGCCCCAAGTATTAGTGGAGGAAGAAGGTTTTGAAAGACATGGAAAGAGAGAAAATCTCAGGCAAATGGAGTCGGTGGCAGGGGTCAGCGAGGGTCAAGATGAAAGCTTTGATTCAGCTTCTTATAAGGAGGCAGAGGATTCGAAGAGAAATTCCGCACAGAAGTCATCGATTTTAGATCATTCTCTGGCAAAAGAACTGAATGTTAGTTCTTCACCTATAAGAGGTTAGTGCTCAGCAGCTGTAAGTCGTAGTTTCTTCTGTCACCTATTAGGTGTTGCCATCATTTTATTGTAGGTGAAAAAGGGGCGTTTTCAGTCTAAGTGAGCCCTCTGATATTGTTTTGAGAAGCCCTCTGTAAAATTCATGGGGCTAAATAGCTGTACTATTATTTAAAAGGTTATACTTTCTGTGTGTAGTATGAATTATCCGTTGGGTTCTGTAGTTATTTGACTCATGCTTTGCTAAAAGACTATCAATTACTAATTGTGGGAATACATGAAGCAGAGAACCATCACATTTTGTGTTAAAAGGGAGGCCACTTTTGTATTCAACTATAGTCTGAAGTCTGAACCCTTGGTTTTGTTGCTTTAGGATACTCTGAAAGAGTAATAAGTGGCTTAAGCACTAAACCCTTGATGTACATTATGGCATAATCAATTCCAACTGCAATGGGATACTTGTTTGCATAATTTACTTTCTGGAACTTAATTTTGCTGATCTTCTTCTGCTTCTGCATCCAATTAATGGGGGATAAGCCATGGAGAAAATAAAAGAAAATGATGTCAATTGAAGAGGGAATAAGATTTGCATTTCCCATAATGGACTGCTTGGTTTGCTAATTTACAGAAAGATGGTTACATTGGGTGCTGTATAACTTCTTGTATACTCCTTAAAATCTTGTTGACATGTTGGCCTTATCCTCACCAGTGAGATAGGAAGAAGCATATGTCGATAATGTAGTTAATAAATACAGCCAAAGCCTCAGGGATTAATGCCAAGGTTTAGAGAAAAAGACATGCTGCCTCATGAAAACTCTTCTTCAAAAACCTCCATGCTTTGTTCATCATTCCTTTTAGGGTCTAAGCCAATCCACTAGCCTTTTATCATAATTTCTACAGAATATCTAGTTTTTGTATTTTCTTGATATTCACAAATTCAAATGTAGAAACCCAAATTTAATTTATAAATATTTCCATCCCCTTTTTTAGACTTGAATAGCTTTGTCTCCTTGTAATCAAAAGAACTGAGTGCAATGCCCGTCTCCCACCTAGGGTAAGTCCTGTTGGTCTTGTCCCTTACTCTTGGAATGCCTTGGACAATTGTTTTGTAACTTGCTTGTTTTGTAAGGTTTATTTGATAAGTTTAATAATATTGAAGATTGTTCTTGAAGGGTTGGACTATTCCATCACAGCACCTGTTGGAACTGAAAAGAACTTGCTTATGGCTGACCATGAGATTACATTTTCTAGATCTATGACAGAGAAGAGGGTTTTCCCAAGGCATGACCTCCTCGACAAGTTGTCAGAGCGTGAGAAGGTATACATGGATGTCATCACATGCGCATGATGTTATTTTCTAGACTTTTGCTGGTTCATTTTCATTCTAATTTGAGTAAATTATACTTAGATGATTTTTTTTCTTTCTATATTGTATTTGTTATTGCCGGAAAGATGCATATCTGGGATAGTGCTAATTGTGCTTTTACATTGTCAAAATATTTATGTCAAGGTGTTTTTTGTTCTTTTCAATTGAGGGTGCTGTGACCTTTGTTGCCACTCCGGGTATCTAGTACTCATATATAATGGTTTCAGATTTTAGTTGAAACTATTGCTTCATAGTTATTAGCTGCATATCTGTAATTACTGTGTATCTTTGTCTTGTTTAGCTATCCCTTCCACAAGGAATTGTTAAGAGTTTACCTACTTATTCATTGAATTACCTCTGTCTTTGGTCATCCACTTGTTTTTGGGTTATTTGAAATATATGTTGTATGCATTAGTGTTACAAATTTCTTTGGTGAATTACAATGCTTTCTTGTTTTGCTTCTCAGCAAAAACTGATTGCAAACCTAGTGAGGATACAAAATGATGGGACTGTTGAAGTCAATCTAGAAAAAAGTGCACCTGTTGCTTCAGAATTGTTAGAGCTCCAATTTGAGGAGTCATCATTGAGCGGGAGTTTTATTTGTGAATCTAGAAACTCAATTCCAAGGTTACAAATTGTCATACTTGTGGTTGGAACTAGAGGAGACGTACAGCCTTTTTTGGCCATTGCAAAGAGACTTCAGGCATGTTTCAATATAATCATTCTATTAATCTTAGTGCTCATGAGAATTGTATTCTCAAATCAGTCATATTTTCTTATGCGTACTTGCATGTTTCATGGTATATATGACCCTAATGTCATGATATTACGTTTTCAGGGCAGGAGTTAACTCCTCCTAACTAATAGAATTTGCTTTGTGCGTATGTTGGATCCATAATTTCTCTTATTTCAATTGGTAACATTTATTCTTACTGATGCAAATCATCTCTGGTCTGGCTTTGGTCCATTCACTTGTTTAACATGATGTTGCCACTAAATGTGAGCTGCAAGATAATCTTGATATGAATAAAAATTCATTATTAGGTTTCCCTTAATCTGCTTACTTCTGAAATTTTTATTTTATTTTTTTTACAGTCTAAGCTAAACTTGAAATTCTTGGGTATCTTCAAAGTAAAGGCATTTAGCTATAAGATTTCTTGTATTAAGTTCGGACTTAGTACTGATTTCCTGTAGTTTTACTTAGCTTAATAGTCAAAATAGGAATCCCTAGTTTTTATTCAGTTTGATTTGCATGCTGTTCTATAATGATGCAGAATTGGCACTGAAGAAATTTTCTGCATTTTTGCTTTTGGATTGTTTGAAAAAATTGAAAGTTAGGTTTGGTGCTTGAGGTATGCTAGGTATGACACTTAGGTTTACGCCCTCCTTTTGCTGTTATCATGTGGACCCACTCTTCACATCTTTTAAGCAGGTATCATTTCTTACCTCTCCTACCTATCCTACATCAGATTTCAGCCATCCCCCCTTATTTGCGTACAACATAAATCCAGGATTCTATAACCCTTTACCTGCATGCGGCAATTAAACCCCCTAGTGATGCAAATTTCCAAGAGAATGTCTCATAGAAAAACATTTAGGAGAAATGATTGAAAAGGATATCTCAAGACAAATATTTACTAGGAGGGAAACATAGGATCTAGTTAATCAAGTCAAGAAGTAATTACTGTTCCTTTCCTGGTAAATATTTTTCTCAGGCTATGCTTTTGGGTGATTTTTGCAAACAGTTATCTTTCTCAGTGTTATTAGAGGTGGAATCATTTAACTATGTCCTTCCTCCCTAATGACTTTTGATAAACTTTTTATTAGTATCATAGCCAGTATTTATAATTTTATATGAAGTCCTTCCTCTGAACTTCTGTCCTATGGCAAGTGCATTTGTGAGTTTTTCTGGCACATAATGTGGCCATCTTAAGTAACTTTTTGTCATCTTTTTATGTCCATCACTTTGTTTGATGGATTTATTTGGTGCTTGCTGTTACACATTTACCTTGACATTGTCATCTCACCATCACTCACATTTCTCCCACAAAAAGCATAGCAATACATGAAAGTATTTAATTCAATTATGTCCATTTTCATGTTGTCAAGATGCAGAAAACAGGTACTCCTGATTGCTGTCATGAGACTTGTGCTACTATTCCATCTTAGAAGATAATAAATCTTCTTTTTATAACTACTTCTAATGAATTCTACATCTCAACTGCAAGCATTGTTGAATTTATACTTTCCTTAATTATTATTTTTACTAACAGAGGTGATCTAATGTGTACTGGCAGGAGTATGGTCATCATGTTAGGTTGGCAACTCATGCTAATTTTAACACATTTGTAAAGTCAGCTGGTGTTGATTTCTATCCTTTGGGGGGTGATCCTCGATCCTTGGCAGGATGTAAGAGGTCCCTAATTATTAATTTCATTAATATCTAACAATTTTTCATTACAATCTACTTGTATTTTGGTCTTGGCTATAGAACCTCTTTTACCTCCTTTTGTTTGATATACCTTTTTAATTTCCCTTCAGAAACCATAGCAGAATGCAATTAATATTTTCTTGGTGCACAGACACGCTTGCTCCTTAATTTCTAATAGAGAGTAGTTTCTACAAAGGCAAGCTTCAAGGTTTTGTGAAAGACTTTTCAGACCAAGACACAAGACCTTGCTCTTCATAGTTTTTCCTCAAGCTTTTACCATATAATGACTTGTCCAATAGCATTCTCCATCAAAAATTGTCTAATAGCTGAGACTTTACAAATGATGCCCACAATGACATTTGATCTCAACCTTTTGAAACTCCATTCTATCTTCTACTCTTGACTCTCTCTTATTTTTATTTGAAACTATGTTGAAATATGGTTAATCACGTATCTCTTTTTTAATCTTAACCCTCCTTTCCACCCTTTTGTTGTAATATGAGTTATTTCAATTGTAGATATGGCCAGAAATAAAGGTTTAATCCCATCTGGGCCAGCAGAGATATCTCTTCAAAGAAAGCAGCTGAAGGGCATTATTGATTCTCTTCTTCCAGCTTGCACAGCTCCTGATTTGGAAACTGGTGTTCCTTTCAGAGCTCAGGCAATTATTGCCAATCCTCCTTCATATGGTGAGTAGTTTCAAGTTCAGTGTATTCTGTCCTCCTTAATATCATACCTTGCCTTGGATTAATTTATTTTTCTAGGTTTTAGTATTGGCATTTCTTTTAGTTAACATTCTAATCATATTATCAAAGTTCAATAGCCATAGCACTTTAAACCCAGATGTAGAGCAGCATTCTAATTATATTATGTTACGTGCTCTGCAAGTATGAAGTTTGATATATTTAGCCTTGAGACTAGTCCTCTGTTTGATATGTTTACATGTGGAGCTTATTTCTGCTAGAGATTAACAATTTAATTCACGGTCTTTTTATATAAATATCATCTCTTTTAGAGCCATTATTTTTATCAAACCTTTTCAACAGTGATTCTTGATAGTTGAGTCACCCAGTTGACTTGACATGTGCAGATTGAAGTCCATTGGCATCTTGCACTTGTGCACATATATGTATTTGAATATTTCTTTCAGATATTTCTTGTACTTGGGAGCTCACACTGTTAAATAGAAGAAACGAGGAAAGTTAGGGTATTTTAAGTGACCACTTTGGCATTGGTCAAAAGAGAAGAAAACATGACTGCTCTGGCAATAAACTGAATTATGAACCAAAGCAGGAAAATTATTGTTGTTGTATCTATATCTTATGCTCCATAAGGTGATACTTGTTGGAAGATAAAGGAGAGAAATAAAGGGAAGATGAGTTCACAATAAGGAAACAGGAAAGCAAACTGTGGAAATGTGCAAGTTAATTTTTAGATTGTCAGCTTTTCTTTTTCTATTGTGATTGCGTGGTGTTAAAACTAATACTTTTCACATGTGTGTTGTAGTAAAATTTAAATTAAAAATAAAAAAAATGTTAGCCATGTGTTTGAGAAGGAAAAATATAAATGCATTGGCCACAACAGTAACTACCAACATTGAAGTCTTAAATTCAGTGTCTTATTCAATGTTCAAAGAATAATGGGAGCTTTTTTCATAAAGTTTGCATTTTTTCTTCAGTTGCTTCTCTTTTTAATAGATGTTGTGTTTGTTTTGTTTTTTTTGTCTTGTAAATTTGTCTAGCTCGTGAATAATATAGATAAAGTTATGTTTTGTGTTCTGGCTTGCAGGACATGCACATGTTGCGGAAGCCCTTGGTGTGCCCCTTCACATCTTCTTCACTATGCCTTGGACGTGAGTTCTAACTTTTTTATAACCCTTGTTTTGAAATTTTGAAATTATGTTACTTTATAAAAGAAAGATACAGGTGAGCTTTAGATAGCTTCAAATTCTTGATTTAAAATATTCATACAGTATAGACATCCTGTAATAAGTATATGCAGGAATATCTGCTGTAGCACAATCTAATTGGAAATTGAGTTCTTAGCCAATATATATATATATGTGTGTGTGTGTGTGTGTGTTTGTGTGCAGGAATAATTGCATTTTTAAATATTCAAAAAATTGCATCATATTCCTAGCAAATAATTGTTCACTGTTCTGTTGTTAAACAAAGTGCATTCAATTTGAAGGAAGCAAGGGTTGCATGGATCCCTTAACTTGAAAAGATATAGCTATGCTTCTAATTTATGTAGCTTTGCTTTGTTTTGAAGCACAAAATAAGCAGAATATGAGAATACAATGATTCTGATTTTATGTTTTGGAAATGCCAGAATACTAAACAGAGGAAAAGAATTATCCTTTCTATCTTAAAATTTGGTACATATTGTGATGGTGGGGGAATTGGCTAATCAGTTAATGAGAAGATAGTGCAATTCATTCTTAGTCATTGGACCTTCTTCCTCAGGGAATCTGCACCAATAATAATTTAGAGGGTAAGGAGAGGAGGAGAGATAGATTGAACCTCTTAATTCTCATCCTTCTCTTTCTGAAATTCCTCCCCAATTTTATGGGCCGCATGCTCATATATTATTTTTCTATCATATATGTCTTCTTAGTTTGAATTATTGATTTGCGTACTGACATGCCTTGAAATTTTCATTAATACTTCTTTCCTCCTTTGGTCAAAACGCAACCCGTTTAGTGCAATGTTGAATCTCTAGATATAAGCCCATCAAATCCATTGTATTCAAATTCTGCATTCCTAGCATGGCCTAGACGGTTTAGTAATGTGTAGACTTATATGTAATTTTTCATGCAAACAGTTGTTTTTCACTGTTCTTTGTTCTTTTCAATCCCTTTTGAGGACACTAACATATTTTTTCAATAGGCAGGCCAACATATGAGTTCCCTCACCCTTTGGCACGCGTTCCTCAAAGTGCTGGTTATTGGGTATGTCCTATGTTGAAACTATTTTCTATAATCTGAATTTGCAACTTGTTGAAATGAACTGCTGAATTTCTTTTTCTAATAAATCTGTTTAAATATTTCCTGGCTGCATTCAGCTGTCCTATATAATTGTGGATCTACTGATGTGGTGGGGGATGAGAGGAATTATCAATGACTTCAGGAAAAGGAAATTGAAGCTTTCTCCTATTGCATACTTCAGTATGTACCGTGGATCAATATCTCATTTACCAACTGGCTATATGTGGAGTCCTCATGTTGTTCCGAAGCCAAGTGGTACGGATAAGGATGTAACTAATTAGTACATAATATTCTGGTGTTTGTCCTCTCTTACTTTCTGTTCTATACTTCTCTTTTTTAATTGAATAATCATTTCATCTGTATATATAAAGTTCATTTGTAGTCATAGTTAAATAGTTTGATGATTTTATTATATTATTATGCAAGTATTTATCACATGGAACCTCACTTTGTTTTGGTTCAAATAAGATTCAACTCAGTCTGTAATGTTTAATTAAAATCCTTTGTATTGTAATGTACAGTAAACTTTCTGCTGTTGATGAAATTACTATTTGTCAACAAGATCCTTGAAAATGCTCGGTAGACATAATTTGCTTAATTTGTATCAAATATGGTACCAGGGCTAACGACATTTAAAAAATATGCAGACTGGGGCCCTTTAGTTGATGTTGTTGGTTATTGTTTCTTAAACCTTGGAGTGAAGTATCAACCACGGGAAGATTTTGTCCAATGGATTGGAAGAGGACCAAAACCTATATATTTTGGGTTTGGAAGCATGGTATGGTGATTTCACTTAACTATGAATCATTATATAATGAATTTATCTCTGGTTTGTAATTTTTTTCTTGTTATTATTCCTTTTTTATTTTGTGTTTGAAGGACATTACATCCAGTTATAGGCTTGTGATATTAACTACTGTCTTGGGTGGTCAAAGTCAAACCTTTATTCAAAGCAAATGAAGCATGGATAAGATTCTGCATTGTGTTCTTCACATTACTCTTGCCTTTAAAAACTCAGCACATCTGATGACTGAGAATACAACAATAGTGTGTTGTCCAATACATGTTTGAACTACAATTTTTGCTTTATCACCTAAATAGTTGCTCCAGTGATTGGTCATCAGATAGTTTTTGGTCAATTACAGTGTCTCCAATTATCAGCATTAATATCATTGGATGTCAGGACTGTGTAATGCATGATATCTGGGAACTGCAATCAGTGATGTTTGCAAGCATGCACATTGGTTGGGATAGTCTATATGTGTGTTAGACCAATAATACAAAAATAACAGGTGAGCTCCATTATGTTGGACCTTATATTAAAGGGGGAATTTTCAAAATAAATAACTGGAGAGCTTCTACATAGTTTGAGCCTTTGGTTCAACTAGTGGGATATCTGTGATGGCCTAGTTATTCAACAATTGAGGTTCAAATTTGTGTTGGATTGATTTGGTTTTGTGGATACTTAGTGATTTGTTGTATATAGCACATTTAACAGTCAGTACTTATGATGATCATTACCTTTCTGGACTAGCCCATACATAGCTGTGAACAAGATAGTTTCCTTCAAGTATTGCCATGAGGATCTAGATTGAATTTTGTGATTTTTTATGATTATTGCAGTATGGACTTATTTTTCATGTTGATAAGGTAAAAGGTATTGCATTTATAATAGAATCAATGGAATGATAAATATAGAGTCATGAATAACAGTTTTATTTTGAAGATATTGTATATAAGGTTGTGAACTCGATATTGTATACTGTTAGCAAGTATAATTTTTTTTTAAATGAATTTCTGAAGTACTCTAATGATGATGTTATTTTTACTTTGTTAGCCTCTTGAAGATCCAAAGAAAACTACAGATATTATAATGGAGGCACTAAAGGATACAGGACAACGGGGAGTTATTGACCGGGGTTGGGGAAATCTGGGGAATGGTATGTATTTTACTTCACTTTTATTTTGTGTTTTGTGTGTGTGTCTGTGTATATATATATATTTTGTTTATGTGTTTTGTCTATGTTTCTACATCAACAAATGTCTGGAATACATTATGTCTGTAACTAGGAGTTTCCTATTCTTTCTTAATTTACTTTTCCTTTTTTTCTTATTGTCTGATCACAAGTTCTGGCTTCATTGAATGATACAGAAGGATCTCTTAAGCATGATAATCCCTTTTTTACTTTTCTTCTTTTTCTCATTTACTTTCAATGACAACGTTCACTCTTATTTGTGTTAGTTTAAAGTTTTGGAGTTGTAGAAGTTTCTGTAAACGAAAATCCTACAAAAATTAAAAGGCTTAGATTCCAAAGTAACAAATTAAGAGTTTCTTTAATGAAAAAGAGCGGTTTTATATTTTTTTCACCTGTCCTGGCCGGTGTTGTTTCCTGTCACATGTACATCATTTTGCTTCAAAGGAACTAAAGTATGTACAAAACAGCACAAAAAGCCCTATAAATGTACCTAATGTATAAATGTTTTAAGAAAATTTAAGGAAGGATAGATATTAACTAATCAGAAAAGTAACTAGGGAATGAACATTTCATCTTATATTGAAAAACTTGTCTATTACATGTGTTGTAATATGCATAAAGAAAAGGATACCTTTTGTTCCATGCATATTAGATAATTAACATAGTTTCACCTGCATTATGTTTTCCATCATGCAGTGGAAGAAGTTCCGGACCATATTTTCCTTTTGGAGGAATGCCCTCATGATTGGTTGTTCCCTCAATGTTCTGCTGTGGTGAGTTTCAATTTATGTTTTCTTGTGGGTTCTTTGGGGAAAAACAGAAAATGTTTAGAATGGTGGTTCATTGGCACTAATGATCATTGGGAAAGAAAGACAATTAACTGGAAAATTTACTGGCACAAAATTGCAGGTTCATCATGGTGGTGCTGGAACCACAGCTACAGGATTAAAAGCTGGGGTAATGTTCAATAGTGTCCTACCGGAACTGTGTTTTCTTCTTTATAGTACATGGATCCGTTAGAATGTCTCATTATGTCCGAAAGATTACTATATAATGAAATATGACTTTTAATGTATTAATTCTAGTTACATGAGTGAGATGCTTATTAAAATCGAGAAGATTAGTTTGTTGATTTTTTCTAATGTCAGTATCATAACTTACAGTGTCCGACAACCATAGTTCCATTCTTTGGAGATCAGTTCTTCTGGGGAGATAGAATACATGAAAAAGGGCTGGGACCAGCCCCCGTTCCAATATCTCAGCTTGATGTTGAGCACTTGTCAAATGCCATAGAATTCATGCTCCGGCCGGAGGTATTTATTTACTATATTTCCTCATTTTCAAAATCCTATTCCCTTATAGTGCAATTACAATACACCAGAAGAATGTTTAAATGTATAAGCACCAAAAGATGGCTAAATCTGCTCTATGCACAGTTATGTTGATGCACTGTTTTGGAAGATAATTGGTATGGTTTGAAAAGGAAAAGAAAAGATTTCTTGTATAGAAATCAAACATATTCTATTTAAAGTTGCAAGCATTGAATTTTATGTATGACAGAAATTCAATTATAAGTGTGCTACATGCTTTTTCAGTTTGCGTTCTCCCTTTGAACTCCCTCTCTTGCCCGTGCATAAATTTGTCTTTATTCTCCTAATATTTTACTGGTTGTAAATGCAAGCTAGAAAAGAGCATTTATTAGTGTAATTTATATTAGTTGGGGAACCATGGTCTGTAAAAGAATATGATATTTGTTTTTATCAAAAAAAGAATATGAAATTTGTAGTTATCAAAGATCTTCCCTCATTCCAGGCATATTTGTTGTTTTCTCCTGTGATTTCTGATATTTTGAGGAAATATTTGTGCTCTGCAGACAGTGTCATAGTAGTCTACTTGATTGTGACACTTGATGGAATTTTGAATCTTCAGGTGAAATCACAAGCAATGGAAGTTGCAAAGTTGATTGAGAATGAAGATGGTGTTGCAGCCGCCGTTGAAGCATTTCACCGTCATCTACCTTCTGAGCTACCGCTGCCAAGTCCATCTCCGGCGGAGGAGGACCATCCAAATCCTGTGCAGTGGTTTTTTCTTCAAGTTGCAAAGTGGTGCTGTCTGCCTTGTGGTGGTGTGTAGGCTTTTTGCAGTACCCTACTTTTTCTTTTCTTTCTTTATTGTATAATTTTCTTATATAGATGCCTTCCATTTTTTCAGAAAATTAGCATAGTGTTTTGTTTTGGTATTCGATTCATTTTCAGTCAAGCCTCCTGTGAGGGCTTGACTAATAATAATACATATTCAGGAGCAGAGATTAGATCTCTTTCCAACATAGTGCAATCATATAGGAGGTTCTGTCATTGTAATTGATTAACAGATTTGAGGGTTCTTGTGATAAAAGTATATTCTTTAGAATTTGCTTTTCTTTTGTTTGCATTGGATGGTTAATGATCTAGAATTTTACATAGCTGCAGATTGAAGCTGTTTTTTTTTTTTTTTTTTTTTTTTTTTTTTTTTTTTTTTTTTTTTTTTTTTTTTTTTTTTTTNCTTTTATCAATTTTACCTTACAAATATGCATATTATAAATTTAACTGAACTCACTCAAATTTGTTTTTTTTTTTCTCATCATTTTAAACATTTGTAAGAAAGCATGAAATATTAACTTGGCATAATTCTTATCACAATTTAGAAGACTAGTATAAGAAACTCAAATTATACTTATAAAGATATAGATGGGTACACATACAATATATATACATAGGAATTATACATGGCCAGCTAGTAGTATATTATGTAGTTTGGAGCATATGAGGGCTATCACTTTTTATATATTTTGATATCTCTCCACCTTGATTCCATGTAGTAGCTTATATCCCTTGGTGCAGCATAAACCCCACATTTGAAGTACAAGTCACCTGGTCCTTGATCCTTCACCTTAAATTTCTGCTCTCCATTAATGAACACAGTCACACTTCCTCTATCCACATCATGGATTATATTAAGCCTAAACCACTTATCATAAAGATTCTCAGCCACTAAATTACCACTGTAGTACCTCATATTCCCATTGTATATTCTTAGTATCAATGTTGTGGCACCCTTAGCTGCACCATGAATCTGTGCTACCGTAGCACCAGAGGTTCCATTTGGCACAAAGCCATGGCCTTCAAATTGCCAAACTCCAGAGTGGTAGTCGAGCCCCTAAATAATAAATATCATAACGATGAGTTTACTTAACAATTTAAGCTTTTAAAATAAATGTTTCATTAACGATACATGTGAATCAAGAGAAGAGGAACAAGTACACTTATGCGAATTTCTGTTCGCGGCTGAGTATGGCTGCTAGGATTATGAGGCTTGTCATCAGCATAGACCCATAATTGATGAACTCCATCTTTGTAGCTGTACCTTTGATCAAGTGGTATGTCATATGGTTTTTGCAGTACAAAGTTTGCTGGTGTTAATGGGACAGGGGTGAAGCCAGCAGTAGGATCTGCACTAAATACTTGAGGAGAGTTTTCCAGTAAGAGCACAAGGAACAAAGATAGAAGCAGGTAGCTGTGAAACCTCTTCATACTTGTTTCCCTCTTTAAAATGATGTGAGCTCTTAGCTGCAGTGGAAGGTTTATATACAAACCCAATTTTTGTTTTTCTCTTTTTAAGTAACTTTTTTTTGTTCCAATGACTTCAAAGAACCAACTTTTCTCCAACTTAATAGCTAAAAAATTTATAAATTAGAAGAAAACTTCAATGAAGTCTTTGACCATTATTCTTTTGTTTTAGCATCTTCCTTGGAGTTGCATGAATAGTGTGGTCAAGGAATATCAGAAAAACAGCTACTTAAACCGACCGTCAAAGCATTGGCAAAAAAATAACGACCGTCAAGGTAACGGCGTTTATATGAGGCTAAGAATAGTGTCAAAGCTGAAGATTGTCATGTCCATTGGCTAAGTATACCTTGGAATATTCAGTGTGCTTTGGACACCTTGGAGGTTTGCTTGAAATATTTCAGCTTCATGCTTGATGTCATTAAATTTTGGTGAAGACATAAGGAAGCGCATAAAATTTGCTGCCCTTGCCTAGGATTTTCAAATTTACAATTAAGAAATTTTATAGGAGTTTCAAAAGTTTTTTCATTTTAACATATAACTAGTTCTAGCCCTATGCAATGTACGGGGAGATGTTAAATAAAAAGGGAGAAAAAAAATAGAAAAAGCAGGAGAGAGTAGCCGCATGTGAAGAGAGAAAATAATAATAATAATGAGGGACCGGGTAATATTGTCTTTAATAGACACACTTTAAAAAATAAGGCTTAATTGCAATTTTGGTCCCCTTATTTTAATCACTTGAACATTTTGGTCCCCTTTCTTTAAAAATGAACTATTGAGTCCCTCTATATTTATAAAATGTACAAGTTTAGTCCATTTATCTTTAAGTCAATTTTTAGGTTTATTTCAAGGTGTAAAAGTTCCCTGATTCATAATCCTACCATTCATATTGAAGGGATACATCTTGTAAACCTCATCAATAAATTTAAGCTTGATCTAATGGTGAAACTCAGCTCAAAATACCAAAACTATAAGTTTTCATCTAACCAAAAATTTAGACTTATTCACCGTTAGATCGAGCTGAAATTTAATGGGAAGATTCACAAGACGTAGCTCTTCAATCTGAACGGTGAGATTATGAATCAGAGAACTTTACACCTTGAAATAAATCTAAGAATTTTGACTTAAAGATAAATAGACTAAACTTGTACATTTTATGAATATAGATGGACTCAATAGTTCATTTTTAAAGAAGGAGGACCAAAACGTTCAAGTGGTTAAAATAGGGAGACCAAAATTGCAATTAAGCCAAAAAACAAATATTTTCAATTAGTTGTATATAGGGATAAAAAGATATTTCTTAGATATTTTTAGTATGGATGTGGTATACCATACCACATGAGAATAGTCAATATATAAATGATATGTGTACAAGTTAACTATTTTCAAGTTTGTTTAAGAGAACAAAATAAATTATATTTTATATCTAATAAATATAAAAATTACATATTGATGGTAAATGTTTGCCACGTCAGTGTGGTATGACATACTTATAAGGTATTATAGAATCCTCGATAATAAAAACTTTCTACTTTTTATTTCCTCATCACATTTTAAGACAAAACCACCAAAATTTACTGCAGCTAAACAGGCAGAACAAATTACAAAACTCATTGATGGTAAGTCGCTTAAAGAGTAAATAGCATTGTTGAATACAAAACTTTTTTGTTAGGCACAGTTGTGAATATAAACCTCATGTACATAGTATTCTTCATGTGAGGTATCTTTGTCACTCCTTCACCAAAATTCACCCAAGTAATTGAGGCTCACTTTCTATAATGCGACGAGCCATGTCTGACTAAATCATGCATTTTTACACTGTTAAAAATTGATTCACAATATCTTCCAGCAGCAAAGAGTTGGTCACAAGTTTATTTAAGTATAGTATGCCCTTCATCAATCTGTTCCTGCTCACTCTTCTGTGCATCTATAAATTTCTTCTCAATAAACATCTTAATCAACTCCTCTCTGTCAATTTCATGGTGTTGAGGATATGTAGCACAATATAGAAAACACTTGTGCATTTTCTTGCCGTACAGTTTTGCATAGCTGAATCTCAATACTTTGAAGACTCCTTCTTCCATGTTGCCATTATGCTAATTCCAAGTGATAAACCTTTGCATTCATTTGCTACAGATTCTGCAATGTTTACAGGAATAGGTGGCAGATATGCTCCAGAGAGAGGCTCCACTTTGATTATACTATTTTGAGGGCAATCCATCTGTTGACACACCTGTAATGAAGGGCTTGTAAAGATTGATTTGATACCATTGGGTCCAATAGCAATTCCAGCACTCTTTGAATCAATCATCTTCCAAACATCATCCAAAATGAGCACAGATTTTCCTTTTTTCTGCCATGCCTGTAACAATTTTGTTGCTCTTTTTCTCTCATCATCTTCATCAAGATCTCTGCGAATTTTTTTGGCAATGCTATTATGGAGTTTAGGGAGGCTTGCAAGCCAATGATTGAGACTTGTCATCCCAAACAAGTGCCAATACCTTGTTAATATTGCTCTGGAATTCTTGACCAACGAAATCATATGTTACAAGATGAGTATATATTTTTGTTGGACGATGGCTAATCTTTGGTTTTACCATACAAGAGGCCTCATCTATTTATATTAACTCTCTTCCCTAATAGATGATGGGAATTATTATAAAATGAAAATGGAGATTGAGCTCTAGAAATTTTCTACGTCTTTTCCTCTAAACTATCTTTGATAGGCATGAATTATTTACAGGGGCATTTGACCCCTTAATGCCCAATGTGCGTCCGTCCCCGGAGGCTAATCTGCTATAGTATGTTACAACACTCAAAAATAAGTTGCCTTGTATTTATTCTGAGTTTAAAGTTGGGTTCGGTACTCGGTAGCATGTTCTAACCATACAGCACTACAGACACCAAAAAAACATGTATGAACCGCTGTAGATGAATAATGAGAGAGAAAATTTCAAGCATTTTCCCTCCATTTCTTCTACTTATCTTTCTTTTTTATTTTTTTTAAATCAAAATTTCATTCATACTGTAAAACACACTGATTTTACTCCCACAGATATTTTCTTGCAGAAGCCAAGATTTTTTAGTACATTTCAATCCCATACTGATTTATTAAGCCCCTAATAGTCTTGTTAGTATATACCAATTCTTGGCATGCATGGCAATTTACATATTAAGCGTTCGTGAAAAATCATTAAGCTATACCAATTGACCTGTATAAACTTGCTCCCTATATGCACTTTTAAACAAGTTTCCATTTTGTTTTAATAAATTTTTTACCATGATACAAAGACCCAGTAGTCATAATACTGAGATCGTGTTCAAGGTTTGTGAATTGTGTTAAAGCCTCTAAGTCTTGTTTAAAGTATCAAAAAATTTGAAAAATGGTGTCTAGAAATGCAAGGAGTTTACAAGTTAGTCAATTAGATTGGGTAAAGGGGGTGAGATTTGACTCAACAATCAATAGTCACCATGAATGAAAACTGTTCAAAATCACTAGCTTAACACTAGCTTTACTCTATCTCTAGTTATTCATCACTTTTTATATATTTTGATATCTCTCCACCTTGACTCCATGTAGTAGCTTATGTTAGCTGGTGCAGCATAAACCCCACATTTAAAGTACAAGTCACCTGGTCCTTGATCCTTCACCTTAAATTTCTGCTCTCCATTAATGAACACAGTCACCCTTCCTCTATCCACATCATGGATTATATTAAGCCTAAACCACTTATCATAAAGATTCTCAGCCACCAAATCACCACTGTAGTACCTCATATTCCCATTGTATATTCTTAGTATAATTGTTGTAGCACCCATAGCTGCACCATGAATCTGTGCTATTGTGGCGCCCGATGTTCCATTTGGCACAAACCCATACCCTTCAAATTGCCAAATCCCATAATGGTAATCAAGCCCCTGCAATAAAATGTCAAAATTATTTTAATATAAATAAAAAATTATTCCTGAACATTCACATAACATTTAGACGTTTGATGTACTATAAACCAATATTTATGTAAGATATCGTAATATCTAACACCAAAAAATCAAGATCCTCAAAAAGTGTTCTGGTATTGCCTATTAAACCCATTCAAAATATAGTATGACAATTTTATTTTGCGTAACTAGAGTTGTCAATTAAGCTGGCCTGTTTTAGCCCATTTTAAAGGAATGATGAGTTTGAAAAATACTAACTTGAATAAAAATAGACCAATTTGGCCCGTTGCATATTCAAGTTTGGGTCGGTGTGAGCCTATTAGCCTCTTTAGCCCATTCTAAAGGAATGATGAGTTTAAAAAATACTAGCTTGAATAATAATAGACCAATTTGGCCAGTTGCACATTCAAGTTTGGGTCGGTGTGAGCCTGTTAGCCTCTTTAGTGTGTGTGTGTCTCTTGTTTTGGTTAAATCAAATTAGATTTAGGTTTTTCAATTTTTCATTTTCACCCCTAAATTCTCAATTCTTTGTTTTAGTTTTATTTATCACTTTATGCATTTTTTTTTAATGAAATTCATTAACAACTCAACTCAAATAGCCAAAATCACTAAGAAAAAAGACCTAAAACCTAGTTAGTTTCTAGCTCAATTTTAAATAGTAATAATACAAAAAATTAAAGAAAAAAAAAAAAGATAGGGTCAATGGGCTGACCCGTTTAGCCTGTAGCTCGCATAGGTCTAAGCTGAGCTGGGTATATATTGGCCAGTTTGGAAATCAGCTCGGTCTGCATTGAATTGGACTAGGCTAAACAGGATAGGGGGAAACATACTTTGAGTTTGATGCCATAACACTGTAAAAATGGTTCATTGATGCTACATGGAAGTGTATGTAAATGAAGAGAAGGGGAATCATACTTTGATTCGAATTTCCGTACGTGGCTGAGTAGGGCTGTTAGGATCATGAGGCTTGTCATCAGCATAAACCCATAATTGATGAACTCCATCTTTGTATCTGTACCTTTGCTCAAGTGGTATATCGTATGGCTTTTGCAGCACAATATTTGCATCTGTTAATGGGACAGGGGTGAAGCCATGAGTAGGATCTGCACCGAATACTATACCACAAAATACTAGACCAGAATTTTGCAGTAAGAATACAAGGAAGAAAGATAGAAGGAGGTAGCTGTAAGAATTATTCATATCTCTTTCGGGTACTTATTTTGCTGTTTAATTCTTGAACTTGACTTTGATGCTTGGGAACTGAATTTATATTGACAAGGGAACCTGAATTCAATGATGGAATAATCTTAAAGGAAAATTCCATAGCAATGAGTATTGAAAGACTTTGGGAGTTTGTATTTTGTCTCAATATCATATTGGGATCTTTGGCTAGTCATCCATCCAATTTGACTATTTAAGTTTTCAGACTGCAGATTTGTTTAACAAGAGAGTAGAAATTTCAACCGCATAGTCATGGTGTTATCTGTAGCTTCATCCAATCATAGACGTTTGTTGTTATTTATTTGTGCACTTGTTAATGGAGTTTTGGGGCCGTCCATCTTAATTTTAAACTATAGCGTTCTTCAAGTGCTTTATCATATGGCTTTTGAATTTTGATGTTCCAATCTGTTAACTGCTTCAAGCAATGAGGACTCTTTGGAATCGTAGAAGCAAGCTCTCCCAAGGATTAGAACATTGAAATTACAAAACAAGTTGATCGGAGTTGTAGTGCGTTATGAGTCTTACATCGGTTTCACAAGCAATTTTGGAATACTTAAGTCTAAGAGGTTCTATAAATGCTTGTGGGACTCGTAACACTGTCCACCCTTTGAGAAGCTGGATGCTCATAGACTTCGGACTCTTCTCGACACTAAGTAGCCCTTTTCCTCTTCAGACGGCTCCACTCCGGACCTTATCAAGCACTAGGTAGCCCTCTTCCGTGTCACATCAATGTTAAGTCTTAAGCCTAAAAGGAGAGTCCAACCTAAAAGACTAGCCTATTAGATGAGAGAATCTATTTAGTGTTCATTTGAGAGATTATGATCCAAGAATTCATTTTAATATCCGCATATGTGTTGCACCAATGTTAGGTCTTAAGTCCAAGAGGAAAACATAATCTAAAAAACTAGTCTATTAGGTGAGAGAGTCTCTTAAACTTAAGTATCTTTTTACAATTGCTTATGAAACCGATGTATGACTTGTAACACAAAGTATTCATTTGAGAGATTATGATCCAAGAATTCATTTTGATATTTGCATGTGTCAATGGTGACACAAACAAGACTAATGGTGTTGGAGCATAAAATTTGCAGATGGTGAGCTACCATCTTTTGAACAATCAAGAATTTTTCGTTACGTTTCCATGGCTGCCAAGAGTTTTTCTTTAGACGATGTGTGAAGGTGAAAAAGAAGAATATCAAGAGATTATCATGCAAAAAGAAGCATGTTGCATATAGCCGGTGGCTTCTACCAGCGACCTCGTGTAAAATGATTAATATACTCATTATTCTTATATGATTATTATGTTTATATATATTGTTATTCTATTTATATTTAAATATGATAACTACATGATACATACTAAACAAAATAATTATATATTTTATATGTGATAACTTCATAATAACCACATAAAGTCAAAAATATTTTGACTATTTCTCTCCATGTGATAGATATTTTCTTAAAAAGTAATTATCTTTAGAACTTGTTTATTTTTTCTCTCAAGTTTTAGAACTTATAAATTATTATCCCTAAAAAATTAATAAATCTTCTTGACTTTTTTTTTTTTATATAATTTATTTTCAAGAAGGTCATCTATTCATGAAACTTCTTCTATCATATATAATTGAATTGCTAGTACGAAATTAGCAAATAGTTGGAGAAGAGAACATTAACATCTATAGAGTTAATTATTTTGAGATGTTAGTATATGCAATTTAGAATTTTTCGTATCTCTATACTAACTGTGTAACATTGCTTTTCTATCTAATTAAATAATTGTACATTTTTTTAACCCAAGAATTTAAATGAGTTATTCTCGCTCTAAAAGTCTCACCGTCAGAATACCTATAGTCAAATAATTGTATATTTTAAAACAATATAACCATTTATTTATCGGGGATTCTATGATACTACGTAAGTATGTCATACTACACTGACGTGGCAAGCATACATAATTTTCATATTTTATTATATATAAAATATATTTTATTTAATTTTTTAAACAAACTTAAAAATAGTTAATTTGTACACATGTCATTCATTTATTGGTTATTTTTATGTAGTATGACATACTACATAAATATTTAAAGTATCTAAGAAACCTCCTTTATTTATTTATTTATTTGGAGAAACACACTAAGTTTTCTTATTTTATAAAAATTTGTAAAAAAAAATTGTATTGTCATTAGATTGAGGATGCCTTTCAAAATCATCATAGTAAGTGGTAAGATATTAATGGTGATGTGGTTGTGACACTGTTCGTTAAATTGTTAGTAAATAACTAACTAACATAATGAAGACCGTGATTGTTTTAGTGTCTTAAATTTGCTGACCCGTCCCACTTTCCTTAAATAGCTCTCCACTCTCAGACCCTCTTTATTAGCTGCATCATCAGAGCCATGCGGTGGCCGGCGACGTCATGGAGGACGGCGAGGCCTGGTGGCTTGGGAGTCGCCGCCATATCCTACGTGGCCATCGACTACCTACGCCACATCTCGCCAGCGTGGCACTCGCGTCTGCAACCAACACTCTGGATCCTTCTCGCTCTGATTGCTATAGTTCGTGTTCCCTTCTACAGGCACTGGTCCTCTGAGTTTCGTGCAGCTATTCCGTTTGTTGCTTCCATGGTCTTTATGCTTTCAGCTCTCCTCTTTGAAGCTCTATCCGTTCGCTTCGTCACCGCCGTGCTTGGCCTTGATTGGCACCGGTAAATGTCTAAATGTCTTTGCTGTTATCTATTAAGCTCTTTTATTTTCCCGGAAAATCAAGTTCAGTTCGAGCTGTTATAGCGTGCATTTTGTTTCTTCTGGCTGTGTGATATGTGTCAAGTTCGATCCGTACGTGTCTTTCTGTACATTTCTTTGGGATTCAGTGCATCATGTAATTCTGGCGACCGTTCACCTCTGATTCACTTTCTGGACTAATTCTGTGAGAGATTTTGTGCTTATTGATCTGAAAAGATTTTGGAGAAGTGGTCATGTTAGAAATCTAGATTTGAGTCAAAGCATGAATTAGAAAATTGATTATATTGTTTATTTGATTTTAAATTTTGTCGATAATTAACTATGACAAGATCTGATCGATTTGATTCAATTACCAGGATAAGTAAACTGGTATTTCTTTCTATTTCTGAATTTGTAGGTTTAGTATAAAAAAATTTGAAGTTTCAGATATCTGTTAAATAGATTTGGAATTAGCTTTTGGCCGCGTGTATCCATGCAGCTAAAATTGAGATGATTGAACAATTTTCTGATTTTCCTATTATAAAGTTACATTACAAATGGATCACAGTCACACCTGATTATTTGGGACAATCTATGTTGGCATTTATAAAATCAATGAATTATTAGGTAATTTTTGCGTCTTTTGAGAGCTCATTCTATGATGTTTCAGTTTTCAAAATGGTGTTATTACCCAAAACAACAAGGATTCTCCCTCAAAGAAAGGAGGAAAAGTATTCACTCTGCACCTGAAACATGTGGTTCAACTTTGGAAGTTTGAACAGTGTCCTATTATCTGGGTCTTACTGAAAGAAACTTCCTTTTTTAGAGAATTGTTGAGAAATCAGGAGACTCTGTGTAGAAGAAAGCCTCATTTATGCTCCAGTTACATGGTAAATTCACTAAGTTTGGAACTTAGCTACCTTAAATGTGCAATGTTTGCCAAAGTTTTCCTTATATTTGGTGCAAAATGATAATGGCAACATTCACACAAATGATGGATTTAAATAGTAACATTCCATGTGCAACATTTAATGAACTTGGCTTGTTGGTCTGCAATTTTGAAAGTGATGTGTCCTTCTAAAAGAGGTGTAACTTTTATCAGCATGACCAGAGTAGTAAAAGCACTGAGTAGCTATGACAATACCACGATAAAGAATATATGCCCATGTTTCAACTGGTGTCTAATTACTACTTGCTGGTGTCTAATGTATTTTCCCATCATATGCTTTGTGTTAGGCCCAATTCGCATAAACAATACTTCAACTTCCTATTCTCTTTCTATTTACAAAATGAATAATTAAGTATTTTCTTTTATTTCCTCCAGTGATAATCCTCCTCTGCCAGACACAGGCCAGTGGTTGCTTCTGGCATTAAATGAGAAACTTCCTCATGCAATTGTTGGGATATTAAGAGCTCGTATTATTGGATTGCACCACTTCCTGATGTTGTTTATGATGCTGGCGTTCTCTGTGCTATTTGACTCTGTAAAAGCTCCAGGCCTTGGACTAGGTGCAAGATACATGTTTACCATGGCAATTGGTCGCCTCCTCCGAGCCATAAGTTTTACATCTACAATTCTGCCATCAGCCCGGCCTTGGTGTGCCTCTTCTAGGTTCCGAGTTCCAGCATATCCTCATCGTTGGGCTCAGAAATATTATATCCCCTATGCTTCAGATAATAATGCTATCAGCCAGGTGATAAGGCAAGATATAGCTTATGGTATGGCTAACTGCTAGTTGTACTTTTTGTCTATGTTTTTGTTTTTCTGAATTGAATTGGAATACTGGATGGAATCACATTATCTAGATGCTATTCTATTTGTGTTTGCGTGTCTCTTGTTGGATCTATTATTAAATAACCCTCTTCAATCTTTTCTCCAAAATTTCCTACCCAAAAGAGTGAACTTTTGCTGTAAGGCACTGCAAATTAACAAACAAACTCTTATTTCACAGTTGACATTGGAACACCTATTGGTGACTACCAACCAAATTGGGGATCAATGAACTTTTTAATTGATTTTCTGCGACCCACAGCCTCAGAAGGATCTTCATGGTACAGTCTTTTGACGAAAGCTGGAGGTGGTTGCAATGACCTCCTATACAGTGGCCACATGCTAGTTGCTGTGCTAACAGCTACGGCTTGGACGGTATATTTTTTACTTCACCCACTTCTTTGCCATACCTGTTGTCTTATCATGTTTTGGTTATTGCCAGAGGTATAGGAGTAAAATTCTTGACTTATCTTGAAATACTTGCAGGAAGCTTATGGAGGTTTCAGCTCAGTTCTTGTATGGCTTCTCGTAATGCACAGTGCTCAAAGAGAAATACGAGAGCGCCATCATTACTCTGTGGACTGTGTTGTCGCCATCTATGTAGGGATCCTCCTCTGGAAGATGACAGGTTTTATTTGGTCAAAAGAAGCAACATCTAGGGACAAAAGGCTAACTAAGCTTGAGCGGATTCAAGGTAAACTAATCCAAGCTGCAAAGGACTCTGATATTGATGAAGTAAGGGAGCTCCTCAAAGGGATTGAGTTAAGCGGTGAAGAGAGTAAAAAGCAGACTGCAACTAAAAATGCATGGTTGTTTCCTTCTGTAACCATTTTCGCTACGCTTACCATTGTTGTTCTGGCTTTCATTTGTACAAGTGATGGATGATCTTCTCAGGACACGAATGGTTTACCACGCATGTTTCTAAGGTTTTGATATTGAGCTTTTTGTAAGCAATTTTTAACTTTTCTGATAGTATTAGGCTATTAGCAGCAGGGCACAGCCTCTTCTTTAGTGACTAGCGTGGATTCATGGGGTTTAGTATCGTGTTCAAGTTTTAAACCCAAAAAAAGTGTTTAATATCATGTTTGAGTATTTTGACCAAAAAAGAAAGAGTTTAGTATCATGATCATTGTCGAATATGTTGATTTGTATAATCTCTTAATGCATAATCCAAAAGATAAACAAAAAATTCAGATTTTTTTTTTAAAAAAAAAATGAAATTTATGAAGACATATGTTAATTGGTGGTTACTAAGTTACCATCATCTGGCGCTACCTCCACCACCTATTTGGGTGTTCTGGTGGGATCTACACACTCTAAATTTAGTGTTATGTCAGATTTTGAAATACATTTGAGTTTAAATGCGAAAAAAAAACTATTATTTGGTGTTAATTTTTTAATATTTTTTTGACATCTTTTTAATGGTTCTATTTATACATTTTATAAAAAATAATTATTTTGATTTATATAAAATGACTTAATTTTTTAACATATTTGTAAATAGCCCCACTAAAAACCCTCCAAATTACAGGTAAAGATAGAGCTGACATCACCTAGCTTAGCAGCCACCATGTAAATTGCACAGCACCCCAGATGATGAAGTAGGACCTACAGCCCACATCAACTGGTGGAACTCAAAACATCAAAACAGAATGCAAAGCCGTCGGATCTAAATACTTCTTAGTTCATGGACCATCAACGGTCCAAACATCGATTAGCTGCACGGTTGTAGCATTTTGAGGGTGACTGGTAGATGTATATCATTTCTCCCACGTGACAATTATTTNAGCCGGATTTGGATCCAATCATGTCACTTGAGTCATGTTGCTCAGATCTGAGCCGTTTATTCTATTAAAGCTCATTTCAACCATTAAATATTAATGTGTTTTAATGGTTGAAATGTTAATGGTTGAAATGACCTTAAATGGAATAGACGGCTTAGATTTAAGCAACATGTTAATTGCACAGCACCCCAGATGATGAAGTAGGACCTACAGCCCACATCAACTGGTGGAACTCAAAACATCAAAACAGAGCAAAGCCGTCGGATCTAAATATTTCTTAGTTCATGGACCATCAACGGTCCAAACATCGATTAGCTGCACGGTTGTAGCATTTTGAGGGTGACTGGTAGATGTATATCATTTCTCCCACGTGACAATTATTTTTCGACTCTTTTATTTTTTATTTAAAAATTATAATACAAAGACGACGACCAAGCGGGCCAGCTCATGGGAGAGTTCGTTGCTTCGTCGCTTCCGATTTCAGATATTCTTTCTCGCCTACACAGATATTTATTTTCCTTTCCTTTCTGATTATCCAAACAGACTTCCTTGAACGTGTAATCGAGTTTCAGAGCTTTGCTTTGTCAGCTGAAGTTCCATGGCGGTCTCCGTTTCAGGGTCAACGATCCCTTCTTTGAACTCGTACCGTTCCACACGTTTGGGAACTGCTTCTGCAGCAGCTCCTTCTCATTCCACGAAGCTATCTTCCCTTCCGTCGCTGCGATTTCCTGTGCGGACTCGGTTTCTTCAAATTGGGAGTGCCCGGGTCTCTTCTTCACGGCCTCGAATCCTTCCTCTGGTAAATAATTTCTCATTTCACGGGCCTTGAATTCCATCTGTTTTTCCGTTGTTCACTGTGGGAGCTTTTTCGCTATTTTTTATCTGGTCGAGTTCAGGTGTTTCACTTCTAGGACTTCATTTCTTTGGAATTTTTACTTCATTCTATATCTTAGATTCAGCGGATTTGCTGATATTGTTCATAGGCTAGTGAAATAAGTTAGAAATTATCTGTGGCAATTCCAAATTGGAAAATGTCACTGTCAACGCCCTATTGAAATGAAATGCAACTAGAATTTGTTGCAATGGAGATGAATTTTCAGTTGAGTGCTTTTCTTTGGAACGACAATAAAGACTCCAATAAGATAACTAGGGAATTTAACATAGCATAATAACCATGGGATGTATTAATTTTGTTGTTATATTGTCATAGTATCCTTTAAAACACATTGCATTTAGGGTTCTCATGTTATAATCATATTATCAGCTCTTAAAGCTATCAAGCGATTACGATATAGAAACAGGAAGGGGGATGTGGTAACCAAAGTGATGGCAAGGGCATTGGTGGTTACGGTGGTAGCTACAAGCTAGAACTATGTTCGTAGGTATGATGGTGGGAATTATGTAAATGCTTAGGGACTTGACCATGATGATTGCAGTGATGCTGTTGGTATTGGTAGTAGGCTAAGATGTTCATTGATGGTCACAATGGTAGTTACTTTTGATCATGGTCAGGAGGTGGTGGTAGGTTGTGGGAAACAATAGATATAGTTGTGGTCATGGTAATGTGGCAGTGGTGACAGGGATTATTTTAGTGCAGATTATGGCGGTGGCAATGTGGGGATGATGAAAATGGTGGTGCTGATGGTGGTAGCATGGTGATGATGTTTGGAAAATGACAATATGATGGTGGCAATTAGCAATGGTGATAATTAGGATGGTGATATTAATAAGAAAAAAAGTACAGGATAAAGGTGGTGGTGGTGTATTATTGGCGAGGAACACTATAGTGTTGTAACATGAGAAACATGAAGCGCAGGTCACAAGGGCATAGGTAAGAGGTATGGACAACATTGTAACCCAATATGAAAACCACTAGTTGTGAAAAGCAAATAAATTCCAACCAATGAAATGCGATCTACTTAAGATGTTTCAAAATTCAAATACATATTGTCTCATTTTTAGTTGCTTTAAATTGCAAATTGATGGATGTCAAAGACTCAACACATTGAAAGTGTTAATCTCATTTACTGCAATCGTTTTTCAAATCTTGTAATTCCTTTAACTTGTTTCTTGTTTTCTCTGGGTTGACTTACCATTTGCCTTATGGTTGTCTAGCTTCACTTTTGTTTATGGAGGGAGAACAAGAGAGATGAAAGTGAGGAAATATTGGAGAAGAGGATGATGATGTTGTTACACTTACATATAGATCTTATTCAGATTATTAAAATTTTAATCTGTAATAATTTAATTAAATTAGCATAAAGGAATAGTCTCTATTGATATATCGATTCAAAGCTTTTGGCATGATTCTCTATTATTAATTATATAGATGGCTGGTCTCTTGTTTACCTCTTTCTAATGCCCTGACTGGTTATTTTGCTTATTCTGGCTTAAATGATCCATTCAATACTGTCGACTATGTTGGCATGATGCCCCCTAATCAGTGGATTTACAATTGGTCTGAGATATGCTAAAAGTGTGATTTTGAGGATGAAGAGATCATGTCTGTCTGAGCTTACTTTTGTAGCTGCTCTGTATGGTTTTGTGCATCTGCAATAGACATGGCAGGTGCTTCAACTTTTATTGTCAATTAAGAATTGAGAAGCAATCATATATTTTCTATAGGTTGAAGCAAAGAAACAATCATTCTCATCCTTTGATGATTTGCTTGCTAATTCCGAAAAACCAGTATTGGTTGACTTCTATGCGACCTGGTAACCTCTTCCTCTCTGATGTTTTCTTTTTTATCCTTTTTCTTTTTCTTTTGCCCTGTGGAGCATATTTCCTCATCAAGTGGGTTGCTCAGGCCTTGCTGCCTTGTCAATTAGAGAAATGAGTAACCCAAGGTCTGATTTGCAGGTGTGGTCCTTGTCAATTTATGGTTCCCATACTCAATGAAGTGAGTACTCGACTTAAAGATAAGATACAAGTAGTGAAGATTGATACTGAAAAGTATCCTAGCATTGCTGATGAATACAAAATTGCAGCATTACCTACTTTTATTATCTTTAAGGATGGAAAACCCTGTGATCGCTTTGTAAGTTGGATCACTATCTTCTTTCATCTTAAATGTTCTCTTTCTTGCATGTTGTTGCTAACTGTGTCTTGGCATTTAAAATAGTATGGAAGCATCAGCTGCATTTCAGATAGCATTTCTTACATTTTCATATAGCTGGAATTACCATGATATTAAATTAAATGCTTTCTATGTGTCATAAAATTTGTGTCAGTGGGGTTTCTACCTTCTGTTCTCGGGATTAGCCATACTTCTAGCCCTCTTTAATTTTGGTGAAAATTATAACTTTTTTTTTTTTGCTTTACAAATAGTCCTTATTTTTATACATAGAAGGCTTAAAACAAAAAACCCCTTTCTTTGCTCATGATTGATATATTGTAGATGACTTAAATGCCTGTCCTACATCCAAAAATTGTCATGTGAAGGTCATGAACCATGGTAATGCTGTGTTTGACCACCAAAGGTATCTATGGAAAAAAAAAAAGTAAAAATCATTTTGGTTTGTGAAACGCCTAGTATTGCTTTCCTCATTTGCTGAGTCATGTTGTATCTTAAACTTCAACTAAAATCTGACTCTGGATATCCATCAATCTGAATCACACAAGATCTGAAATATCATTATAAGCTCAAGTTCCCTGTTGTATATGAAAAATTATATTCAAGTAATGAGATATTTGATGTCAACTGCTGGGAATGATTTGTGTAGTGGCTCTCTTGAACATCGCAGCAGGAAGAGAAGGCAATTTGGGAGATAAGAAAAAGACATTTTTTTTTTTTTTTTTAATATTTTGATTCAATTTATTGAGGCTAGACCTAGATGTATGTGTTGATAACCATTAAGATTTGGTTGACATACATTTACTTTAAAAATGATGTTGCTTCGACTAGGATGTTGAGAATGTAGTTGGTACTTGGTATATCAATTTAAGCGTTCTTGAAATAGAGACTTACAATTTGTCCAGCGTAGGTTGGTAGGATTTGGTATTTATACCCTTTTCTTTTATGTTCCTTTATGTCATCGTGAATGTTAAAGCTTTATGCCATATTAAGTGTAGATCTATCATCAACTTCATCAGCATTGTCCCCTTAACTACTATGGTGTTATTTTCTTGTACTGAATATGCTATTCACTCAGAAGTGCTCTTTCTGATGCTACATTAGCCATTAGCTGATTAGTAAACTTCATACAGTAATTTGAAAAATAAAAAGGAATCTTGGTTTGGATAATTTTAGGAGGGAGCATTGAATGCAGATCAGCTCATTGAACGCATAGAAGCTGGTCTCAATGTAAAGCAATAACTCTGGTAAGCCTTTATGGTTTCTTTATATTTTAGTACTGCAGTAACAATGATCCTCACTTAAGGACATCTTTAAGCAACTTATTTCACGTCTCACTGACAATCACTAACCCTATAAATTTCTTATTCTTTCAACCTTTTTCAGTTGTAATCAGGTCACAACAACAAAGCTTATATATTGGAATCTGATCCCCATATATGGAGAGCGGCTTGGAGGATCAGCCTGTTGTTTCAACATCATTCAGATTTTTTAAAGTAGTGTAGTAGTTATTGTGCCTTAAAATTATACAAATTTTGAACTTGAGAATCAGGCTTTATCTGTATTGACCCGAGGCCTGTGAAAAGTTGACAATGTTAATAACAGTGGTGTATGTTTCAATATTAGCTGGAAAACCTGGTTCTATTCTTGATGTCTTAACCGGAAAACTCTTGGTTATTTTCCCTCCGCTTGATCAATATGCTGTTTCTGAGTGGTTTAGTAACCATTGTAAGTGTATGCAGAGTAAAGTAAGTTCCTTGATTTGCTAAGTACTATTTGATTCACGGGGAAGCTAATTAATGAACAGGCGAGAAAGGAGCCTTCTGAAACTTGGCATGAAGCTTAAGACTGATAAAGTAGTGCTCGGAAAAGCTAACTGGAATGGAATTCCTTACGATTAAGATGCAATGGGTTTAATTTCAGCCACATTCATCTTAGGATATGGTTGTAATGCATGGGACACTTGACATGCCCAAATTTGTTCTGCCTTGATACCAACATCTCCCTGTCGTATGATTTATTGCCGAAGTTGTTTGAAGGTCGTGGTTATACCAATTGAGGTCATGAGTTGAGAGCTGGCTGAAGACTGAAAGTGCATTCAGACAGAACAAAATCATATTAACTGGTCAATGCAAAGGTTAAACTTGTCTTTGGTTTAAGATGAGGTTATCTGTGCCTGATAATCAGACAATCCAGCGCCCCAATTGCAGACTATGTTTGACAGACTTAGAAGAAATTTGAAGACAAGTTTACTTTTATTATTCAAAGAAATTAAAATTCCTCCTGTAATAAAGAATCGATTTACAAACATGAATTTGAACCACACAAACTGTTGGCTTATCCAGCCATATATCTCATTCTTCTAACAAAACTAAAAAGAGGAAAGAAAGAAAAGTGAGCTCAACGCTTCTTAGAGACAACAACAGTCTTGCCCCTACGACCAGTAGTCTTGGTATGCTGACCACGTACACGAAGACCCCAATAGTGCCTCAAACCATGGTGGTTCCTGCACAAAAGTCTCAAGGCCGAGTCTACAATACCAATGGCACAAAATGAGCACAAGTACAAAGGCCACTAAATCGTCATTCAATCAACCACTTGGCCTAATAAATAGCTGTGATGGTTTGATGGGCAACTTAGACACCTAGTCTTTCTAATAATAACATAGTACCTTAATATTTTTGTTAAATTATAGTTTGACCTCATTTTCTTTGGGTCATTTGATTGGGCTTGGTGAACATGGACTGACCCTTAATAAAAAATGGATTGGACTGAGATTGAAAAATGGTCCGGCCCATAATGTAATATATGGACTAGATTTGTTTTTTACAAATTCAACTAGCCCAAAATGGATTGTGCTTCTTATCCGAGCTCCCTGAGTGAACCTTTTTAGCATTTTTTTTGCCTCTTCTCATGAAGCTCCTCTTCAGAAGACTCATATGACTTTAGTGAAGAAGGCTTCTCGGGACCATAAATAACACGGCTCTTCCATACATCAAGACTGGTAACAAGCTCCTCATTTGAGCAAGGTGGAAGGTAAGGTCCTGTCTCATTCATCCTTGGACCAATATCACCTTTCCCTCGCTTCTTACTGCCAAAATAGAGTTTGTTAACTCAAACTAACAAACATAAATGAAAATGCGCGCATACACATGAAATGGCAAGGAAGAAGGAATAATACCTTGAGTGTTCATTGAAGCAAAGCGAGAGTTCTTCAACTCTTCCGAGAGAGACACGTAGAGTGAGTGAAAGAGATAAAGAGAGAGAGAGAGAGAAAGAGAGAGAGAGATGGGAAGCCTGAAGCAACAAGAGCAACCCAATGATGCAACTAGAATTACACTTGCAAGTAACATTCACATTGTAGCCATTGCATTAACGCTGCCCACCAAGTGTTGACCCTCTGATCATGATGGGAAAGAAATACATGAGGTCTCTCCTTCTTCATCTTTTTTCTGTATTTTCAAACAAAATTGTTTTGAGTGCTTGGTTAGGTGTAGTTAATTAAAAACCTTCATTATGAAAGAGCAAATGTGTTTTATTTTTTTGAAACTTTCAATGGTACATAAACATGGGTGGAGAAACTTTCAATGCTATTGGCTGCACTATCTTACAGCATTCACGTTGTTCCCCTTAAAATAGAGTCAATAAACTTCAGAATCACCATACACGGGTATTTGGGTATTGTAAAATGAACATCAAATATGATAGGCCATGTAGATCAGAGAGAGGCTAAAGCCAAACCCACGTATCAAGGATGATGGTTGCATGTGATGGATTATTTGCATGAAGCCATGCATGTGACTCGGGGTACATGTGACTCAGGACTGAGTCAACTCGACGTGGCCAATCTTTTATTTTTGGTGCTGGTGTGATTCAGGGTACATGTGACTCAGGACTGAGTCAACTCGACATGGCCATTCTTTTATTTCTATTGCTGGTTTTTTCTTTCTATCAGTTCCTTTGTTGCACGATGGCAACATTTAACTGCAAATGCCCAGTTGTTGATGTCAGAAATGTCCGGAGTCTCCGGACTGGATGTACCTATAATAAGCCAAGCTCAGTAGTGGGCCGAGGAAGGCTCTCCGATGCTTAAGTTAGAATAGGCATGTGATAAGAGAGATAATCCAGTCTAGGTACAATTCTGATCAGTTACCTCTTAGACTGCACTCTGGGCGTATTTATAGTAGTTGCAGAGCTGAACTAGTGGTGCCTTGTCGTGCTAAAGGTGCGGCGCGTTGTCGACTGGCTAGTGGGCTTGGAGTCCGACTAGCTTTGGGCCGGTATTCATCACTTGCCCCCGAGCTTTGAAGTTTGAAGAATGCAGAGTATAAAAAGCTCATAATAATAATAATTAAATGATATACTGGGCGAACTATGAGTATGGGCGAACTACACTTGCTAGGTTGGCCAAACTACTTATGCTATGTGAGCATAGCCGAACTACTACTAGGTTGGCCGAACTACACATGGCCAAACTACACTGCATGGCCGAACTACACTGCATGGCTGAACTTCATGCATGGCCGAACTACAATGCATTCACTGCATGGCTTGATATTTTGTGGAGTTCACGTGAATTTCGCAGAAACTTTTTCAATGAAGAGATTATTTCGTTGTACACATATTCATTCAATGCCAAAATTTGCTGAGATTTACTACGATTATTTGCTTCATTCCTCAGAGATTTTTATGCATCTTGCTAAAACACATTTTCTTTTTTGTTAGAGATTTTTTCGCTTATTGCCAAAACTTATGACTTTTGACAGAGATTCTTCTGCACCTTGCTAACAAAGATTTTTCAGCACCTTGGTAAACTACGTTATCTTTTGGCAGATATATTTTCAACTAATGCCAAGATTTGTAGAGATTCCTTTGAAGAAAAAAGAGTATGCCAAGACCATCATGATTATGATATTTGGCCAAGATTCTTTTCAAAAGGAAATTATGTTGTACTATTTATTTATTATTTTTTGTTTCCTTTATAAGTTTATATTGTTTACCCTTCGTCTTTCATTCTTCCAAACATCTGCCAAGAAGTTCTGCTGCTCACTCTTCCTCTCCTTCTCTTCAGGCCTAATTTCTGGTTGTTGTCTTCTTCCTCTTGCCTATATATTACAGGTACCGGTATTTTCTTATTCTTCTTTCCTTATACTTTTGTGTAGATTTGATTATGGCTTCGGATAGCGAGATTTCCCAGAGTGAGTGTTCTCAGAGTGAAGAGGTACTCAGCGAGACATCCTTTGATCCAAATATTAATGACGATAATAAGGATATGACTGACGGGGTTAGTAGGGGAGCGAGTTCTAGTGGGCAAGGTAGAATGTTTTCTCTTGGTGATTTCAAAACTTTAAGTTTTAAAATTGAAGTAGATGTCTTTCTTTCTCCTCTTTACCAATATGGTTCGTTTTTACCTGTAGAGAGCAGTGACCGTCGACATAAAGTAGACTTCTTGGTTAGTCATTTAGGTGGTATGAGAGAATGGGTGGGTGAAGAGGTTCTTGATACTCGCTCGTCATACAAACATTCAGACGCTGTGATTGATGATTTAAGCGATTTTGACTGAGTTAATAAATAAAAACTAGCTGTAAAATTTTTTGTTGATAATACCCATCCCATATGTGCTCCTCATGCCCGAGGCCGATCCTCTTTTACCATGTACATCTATGTTATTAAGCATGCCGACATCCGTCTTCCTTTTACTCAATTCCAAGTGTCTATTCTTCATTTTTTGAGTCACTCCTTCTCAACTTCATCCTAATTCTTAGGGGTATATGCGAGCCTTTGAGATATTGTATGACTATCTGGGATTGATTACTTGTACTAGGTCCTTTTTTTTTTTTTTTTTTTTTTTTTNTCTTCATCTTTTTTCTGTATTTTCAAACAAAATTGTTTTGAGTGCTTGGTTAGGTGTAGTTAATTAAAAACCTTCATTATGAAAGAGCAAATGTGTTTTATTTTTTTGAAACTTTCAATGGTACATAAACATGGGTGGAGAAACTTTCAATGCTACTAGTTGCACTATCTTACAGCATTCACGTTGTTCCCCTTAAAATAGAGTCAATAAACTTCAGAATCACCATACATGGGTATTGTAAAATGAACATCAAATATGATAAGCCATGTACATCAGAGAGAGGCCTAAAGCCAAACCCAAGTATCAAGGATGATGGTTGCACGTGATGGATTATTTGCATGAAGCCATGCATGTGACTCGGGGTACATGTGACTCAGGACTGAATCAACTCGATATGGCCAATCTTTATTTTTGGTGCTGGTGTGACTCGGGGTACATGTGACTCAGGACTGAGTCAACTCGACATGGTCATTTTTTTATTTCTGTTGCTGGTTTTTTCTTTCTATTAGTTCCTTTGTTGCATGATGGCAACATTTAACTGCAAATGCCCAGTTGTTGATGCTAGAAATGTCCGGACTGGATGTACCTACAATAAGCCAAGCTCGGCAGTGGGCCGAGGAAGGCTCTCCGATGCTTAAGTTAGAATAGGTATGTGATAAGAGAGATAATCCAGTCTAGGTACAATTCTGATTAGTTACCTCTTAGACTACACTCTGGGCGTATTTATAGTAATTGCAGAGCTGAATTAGTGGTGCCTTGTCGTGCTAAAGGTGCGGCGCGTTGTCGACTGGCTAGTGGGCTTGGAGTCCGACTAGCTTTAGGCCAGTCTTCATCACTTGCCCCCGACCTTTGAAGTTTGAAGAATGCAAAGTGTAAAAAGCTCATAATAATAATAATTAAATGATATACTGGGCGAACTACATTTACTAGGTTGGCCGAACTACACACGGCCAAAATATTTATGCTATATGAGCATAGCCGAACTACTACTAGGTTGACCAAACTACACATGGCCAAACTACACTGCATGGCCGAACTACAATGCATTCACTGCATGCCTTGATATTTTATAGAGTTCACGTGAATTTCGCAGAGACTTTTTCAATGAAGAGATTATTTCGTTGTACACATATTCATTCAATGCCAAAATTTGCTGAGATTTACTACGATTCTTTGCTTCATTCCTCTGAGATTTTTATGCATCTTGCTAAAACACATTTTCTTTTTTGTTAGAGATTTTTTCGCTTATTGCCAAAACTTATGACTTTTGGCAGAGATTCTTCTGCACCTTGCTAACAGAGATTTTTCAGCACCTTGGTAAACTACGTTATCTTTTGGCATAGATATTTTCAACTAATGCCAAGATTTGTAGAGATTCCTTTGAAGAAAAAAGAGTATGCCAAGACCATCATGATTATGATATTTGGCCAAGATTCTTTTCAAAAGGAAATTATGTTGTACTATTTATTTATTATTTTTTGTTTCCTTTATAAGTTTATATTGTTTACCCTTCGTCTTTCATTCTTCCAAACATCTGCCAAGAAGTTCTGCTGCTCACTCTTCCTCTCCTTCTCTTCAGGCCTAATTTCCGGTTGTTGTCTTCTTCCTCTTGCCTATATATTACAGGTACCAGTATTTTCTTATTCTTCTTTCCTTATACTTTTGTGTATATTTGATTATGGCTTCGGATAGCGAGAGTTCCCAAAGTGAGTGTTCTTAGAGTGAAGAGGTGCTCAACGAGACATCCTTTGATCCAAATATTAATGACGGTAATAAGGATATGACTGACGGGGTTGGTAGGGGAGCGAGTTCTAGTGGGCAAGGTAGGATGTTTTCTCTTGGTGATTTCAAAACTTTAAGTTTTAAAATTGAAGCAGATGTCTTTCTTTCTCCTCTTTACCATTATGGTTCGTTTTTACCTGTAGAGAGCAGTGACCGTCGACATGAAGTGGACTTCTGGGTTGGTCATTTAGGTGGTATGAGAGAGTGAGTGGGTGAAGAGGTTCTTGATACTCGCTCGTCATACAAACATTCAGACGCTGTGATTGATGATTTAAGCGATTTTGACTGGGTTAATAAATAAAAACTGGCTGTAAAAATTTTTGTTGATAATACCCATCCCATATGTGCTCCTCATGCCCGAGGCCGATCCTCTTTTACCATGTACAGGTATGTTATTAAGCATGCCAACATCCGTCTTCCTTTTACTCAATTCCAAGTGTCTATTCTTCATTTTCTGAGTCGCTCCTTCTCAACTTCATCCTAATTCTTGGGGGTATATGTGAGCCTTTGAGATATTGTGTGACTATCTGGGATTGATTGCTTGTACTAGGTCCTTTTTATTTTATTTTTTTAAGATAGCTTCCCACACCGGTGGTTTGGTATCCTTGGGAGCTATACGGGATAGAAAATTTCTACAACTGCTAACTTCTTCTGCTAAGAGGTGGAATGGCGAATGGGTGGGATCCATCCCCTAAGCTGTAAGGAATAACAGGTTGATGATTTGGTGGGTAGCCTTGGGCGTAGCTTGTGCCAGGCTGGGGTGGGTGAGGTATTTCGTTAAAAGGATCATACTGTGTGTAGCTAGCTTGAGGTGTATAGAGAGATGGATGTGGGTAGATCGGTGGGCGAGGGAACCAATGTGGGTAAGGTTGAGGCGGTCTTTGGTAAAGTGGTTTGTTGGGTGATGAAAAAGATATGGGGTAGAGGCTATTTCTGTCTTGGTGGATTGGGTAAGCACCTTTCTTCGGTGCTGCCGCTCATGTTGCAAGGCTGCTTCAAGGTTGAGAATACGTTCTTGTAGCTATTGAGGAGTAGTATCTTCCTGGTTGTTATTGCTCTCCTGTGGGGTAGAACTACGTTGTAGCCGACCACCTGGTGGAAGAGGCACATAGGTGTTGTTTCGGGTATTTACCATGATGAAAAAAAAATGTGGGATGTAAATCGATCCCCATAGATGGCGCCAATTGTTGATGCCAAAAATGTCCAGACCAGATGTACCTGCAATAAGCCAAGCTCGGCAGTGGGCTGAGGAAGGCTCTCTGATGCTTAAGTTAGAATAGGTATGTGATAAGAGAGATAATCCAGTCTAGGTACAATTATGATCAGTTACCTCTTAGACTGCACTCTAGGCGTATTTATAGTAGTTGCAGAGCTGAACTGGTGGTGCCTTGCCATGCTGAAAGTGCGGCGCGTTGTCGACTGGCTAGTGGGCTTAGAGTCCGACTAGCTTTGGGCCGGTCTTCATCACCAATCAACTAGTCATTAAAGAAAGTTTAGGAGTTTGTTTCCCATTTTTGTTACTTACGTATTTGTTTACTTAGTCAATTCCAGTAGCTTAAGTTTCGGTCTTGTACTATTGGTTTCGCTGGGCTACTGCCTATTTAAGGAACCATAATTTATCAATAAGAATCATCGAAGCAATTATTCAACTGTGGTTCAACTCTCACCCAAAGAGAGTGTTGTTCTTGTTTACTTTATTTAGCTGTTAGCTTCCTTTGACTGGGACCATTATCAAAATAAGGAGGAATTCCGCCATTTCCAAAGCAACCACACTATAACACCCTAGATCAGAGAAGCATGTAAGAAGCGGAAGTTAAATCCACAATTATAATACATTGAGTTGCATCATAAGACTGAATTTAGCATTTAGGCTCTAATAAGTCAGCTCCCTCATACATGTATGTAGTTCCCGTCCTTAAAGCAACCATTCTTGTGCAGCATTGATGTCCATAAGTAAGCCAAAGTAGCAATTTGAAGTATTGGCTATTTCTCATTCTCCAATCTAGAAGAGGAATGTTCTATTAAGTCGGCAAATAGCAAAAGTAGAGCCATGCTACCATCACAAAAATGAGCATTAGGTGCTAGCTCTCCCAATAATCTGCCTATTCAACCATTTTTCATTGTGTAAATAATCCTCAAGGCCTTTGTTCCAATATTCTGATCCCATTAGAAATATGCATCGTGAAGCATATGACTAGGCAAGAGCTACCACTTTGGCATATGAAAGATCATCATTGATATCCATCTCAACTACACTACATCCAGGTACCTTGTTTAATCTCTTTGCTTTATCAACTCTTTCACCTGCTTAACCTGGCTCCATCTCCCATCTGAAGCATATAGGTTTGACATGAGCACATAGTATGAAGCTTCATCCAGATGCAACTCTAACATTTTCCTGATTACCACTTCTCCTAATTCAAATCTTGAATGAAGTCCACATCCATGGAGAAATGCTCCCAAGACCCTAACATTAGGTTGAACAGGCATTTTGTCAATAAAGTCCAATGCCTCTTCAAGGTTGCCAGCACATGCCAAAAGATCAACCACACATGCATAATGCTTCATGGAAGGGACAAAATTCAGTTCTTAACACATCAAATCGAAAAACCACCAGTCTTCTCCAACCATTCCTGCATAGTTGCAAGATGTTAATATAGTTATGAAAACCACTTCATTGGGCTCAAATTCCTCCTTCAACATATCCTGAAATAGTGCAAGGGAGCCACTGCCATCACCTTGCATGCCACAACCACCAATCATTGCACTCCATGTAATAATATTCTTCACTCCCATGCCATCAAATACCATACGAGCTGATTTTGAATCCCCGCATTTTGCATAGAAGTTCAGAAGTGTTGTGCCAACATAAATGCTAGACTATAAAAGGCCATCCTTTAAAGAGAAAGCATGAAGAGAAGAACCAAGTTGAAGAGCACCTAATGAAGTACATGTTGAGAGAACACTGACCAGCGTGACTGCATCAGGCAAATATAAGGCTAACCTCATCTGTTGAAAGAGCTAAAGAGCTTCAGATGTAGAACCACTATGGGAATAACCAGAAATAATCGAGTTCCAAGAGATTACATCCTTCTCCATAGTAGTTTTTTAATATGTAACGAGCATTAACAATCATATCGCACTTTGCATACATGTCAACAAGAGCATTTCTCACTGTAGGATCATCTAAACCAAATGCAAGTATTAGAGCATGAAGTGACCTTCCCACACTTGTATTGCCTAGTTGAGCACATGCTAAAAGCAAACTTTGTGGGTGCTCACAGAAAACTCTGCAACACCAGAGCTCTATGAATGTACCTCTCCCAATTCCAGTCACTAGAGCTCACAGAAAACTCTGCGACACTCTCACCCAGTCTAGCATACAAGATGCCAACTGGTATAAGATGCATGTCTCACTAAAAAATACCATGGCACTTATACGTATAAGATGCTGAAATGAAAGTGCACTACTAATAACGTGGTAAAAGAAAATAATAGAAAGATGATAACAAAAAGCTAGAAATAAGTTCATGAGAAGAAGATAATGCCTAGTTGACTCAATCTGAGTCACGTGTACCCCATGCCCATTTGACTCAGTACGAATCACGTGTACCCCATGTTCTGCATGCATGCAACGTTACTCCTAATGTTTGGGAAATATCAGTTTTCGTAGCCTTGCTGACCTTCTCGACTCGTCAGATGTCAACTGGTATGCAGTGAAACGTTGATGGTTCGTTTATTGGTGATAGTGGCCATGCAACGTGCGGTGGTGTGTTTACGGAGTTGATACGAGGACCAGGCGGGTCAGCACCCGAGCTCCTATGGCCAACCCATGTTATGCATGAGCTGCATGCAAGGCTAAGACTCTCATAACATGAAGACATAAGACTCTTATTAGCTATTACTTATCTGCACTAGTTATCTTTCTGCTACCTGCATTAGTTATCAACAGCAGCCTTTATCTTGGTTACTTATTTGCTTTAGTTATCAGTAGTTGAAATCGTTTGTTAATTTTTATTAGTCTATATATCAGCACGTCAGGTTGATGTTGAGAATGAAGAAATAAATAATGTTTCAATTCTTTAATTGCATCATTATCGAAGATAACTTCCTTACCCCTGGCAGTATCTTCTTTTCCATGGTGTTACTGGGTGCTTCATGGTTTTGCAGCTAATATTGGAGGATAGTAATAGCCTTCTGGCTGAGCTGTGGGGTATTCTTATTACTTTGGAGTGGGTGATGAGCTGCCGAGGCTCCTCAAATTAGTTAATGTTTAAGGTCGGTTCCTAAGCTATTTGCAGCAAAGGGCAGCCTTAAATCGAACCTAAGGATTGTTCTATTTGGTGAATCATATTGAAAATCATATAAACAGGGGGGTTGTGTTTGTTTCTGTGATTAACGAAAATTAATTGAAAGTGGTAGAGTTTTAGAGAAAGCAACCAATCCAAGTTTTAACTAATTCTGATTTTGATCCATCCTTGATTTCTAATGATCCATTTAATTGTTAACCATGTTCTTGGCCTTTAAAACATATCAAGAAGCCTCTCAATGTTCTATGGATGTCTACTGGTTAAGCAACCAGAATTCGGTTCAACAAGGGACTAAATGAATTAAGCAAACATTCAAGTCCAGTTTAACCTAAGTCCTGAATCCAGCCAAGGTAATTAATCCGTCCAAGCTTAGAACCATTAATTAACCATACAATCCTCTTTTATCACATGCAAACAGAATATGAACACATGAATAATCCAATCCGAATTAAGCAATTCAAACAGAATATTTCAGAGGATTGAAAGAACTTGATTAACAACTAAGATGAAGAACAACAACACATAATCTCAAAATCAATAATCAGAATAGCAAAACCTGGATTCATATGATGGATTAGCCCTCCATGAACAAGAAGAGCTGAGTTCTTACAAAATATCTAAGAGAAAACTTAAGAGCTAAGGAAGGCTAGAAAGCTGTCTAAAAATATCTAAAACTTGATTCTCTATTTCGGCTGCCCCCCTCTTGCTGATATAGACCTCCAATTTTACATGCACACCCAAATTGCCCTTAGGGCACACTTGTTCCCATGGGCCTTAGCTTCAATTGGGCTTTGGTTTGGGCCCATTTGGACTTGTCATGAGGAAGTTAGGCCCATTTAAGTGGCAAAAGGTGTTTGGAACCGTCAGCTAACTTGCACAGCAAATAAGACCATCTTCAACATAAAATATGATGAACCGGTCTTCATATCAATTGAAGCTCTTTCTGTTATCTTTCCAATGGTACCAGTTTCAGGTCCATATGACATCCACAACTCAAGTTATGACCCAAATACTGCATGTAGGTCAGGATCCTGCGACAGCATGTATTTTCTGGCTTCCAAGCTGCATATGACCTTCTGAACGTCCGAATTAGCTTTGGAGCCCTGAAAGAAAGTTGTAGAAAATTCTCTCAGATTTCCAACAAGGTATGACTCGGAATTTTTAGACATCCAGAACTCAAGATATGCATGAAACACAGAGACAGCATATAATGCCCAGTATTGCTGGAAATTGCAATTAAGCATAAATGGATCCAAAGTCATGAAATGAGGTCTAAGTCTATGCAATTCAGCCCAAAAGAGGTTTAAAAGACTAAGTATGAGGAATAACTATTGTATAAAAAGTGTGTTCATCAGTGGGTGGTTCGTGGGAAGGTTCGCAAGGTGATATTTGTCTTATATGTACTCCCAAGTTGCTATCAATTTGATAAGGGATGGATGCTCTGAAGCTCATTCATGTGCTCTTGTTATTTCCTACTTTTGGTCTTTGCTAGGCGAAGGTGAAGACTACATAATCATACACTCCTGTTATTTCCACGTGTAAAGATTCTATCTTCCCCCTGTTGGGTGTGGAATGCTGTTGGTTCAGGATTTATAAGGGTTGGATGTTTCTCGCACTATACTAACAAACATGTTATAATGTTTCGTTAAATGTAGTTGGGCAATATTTGTAAATTTGGGAAAATTTTACCCAAATTTTTAAGGGGGTCTTTAACTTATCCCATAAAAAAGTAGGGCTAAATAACCTTATTCTAGATGGACCATTAAAATTGTAATAAGTTTACTGATAATGGAGTTTACACCTTTACTTAACCTATTATATGCAATAGAATATTTAATATACATTTTGACAGCACATTATTGACATAATAATATTGACTAAATGGTAAATTAAATTAGATTAGTGCGCATATAATTATTTGGTGCTTATTAAAGTGCAAGTATAATTTTATAAAATTTGTTTTTAATTTTGTTAGTACTTTCTTTTTTCATCTTAATTTTTAAAATAATTAAGACTTATTTCAAATGCTAATCAATAATTTCTCTCTTTCCAACTCTAACCTAGAGTCTTTCCATTTAAAAAGTAATAAACTTGGAATAGCTGTAAAGTGCAAGAAAACTAATGTCGTATGTCACTTTCTTCTGTGCAATAGGTACATTCATAGAGGGTAACTTGTCTTATAGAGTAGGTACTTTATTTTCTTGCTTCACCACATGTATACGCAAAGAAGAGATAATGCCAAATTGTGAATTGCCTCATGATGTTGACAACCACTCATATACATGGCAAATAGTAGTTGTTGATAAGAATAATTGAAAGAGAATAAATTGTTTTTTGATGGGAAAGAGTGAATAAAATTGAAGCATGCTTAAAATGTGGTAACTTCTTGTTACGTCATGTGAAAGGTGATGCTTTTTTCATTTGTTAAAAAAACTGAAAATACACAATCATAAACAGTGAATCTTACAACCTAAAAAGTAAGAGACTTGTGATAACCAGTATATAACCCAAATTTTAAACGACTCACTTTCACTAACCTTTACACAGTTACACCAACATTTAATAAATTATACTCATACATCGCCACTTGGAATACTTCTCTACTACCTGAAATAACTGTTCACAAACATTGTTAACACAATCACTAAAAAACCAATAAGTATTCCCTCAACAAGCCCATCCCCGCCATTATTACAATGATGAACAAATTGTTCGGAGCTGGCCATGTTTGGATTGGATGTAGAAGTCTCAACATTACCGATTGGTTGCTTTGCCTGTGCTCCCACGAGTCCAATCATTTCCAACTGAGCTTGGGGATGCTCTATGGCCACTGGCACTTCTGCATTAATGGTTCCATCAGCGGCTGCATGGGCGTGCATGTTTTGTGGTGGTGGTGGCTCTTAACGTGGCCCATATAGTGCCCAAGTAGCTTCAGCCTCCTCCTTACTCTTGAAAGATTGGTAGGAGGCACCACTAAAACCATTTACATGGAATTGTGCCTCTACCCATGTTGAATAAATTCCCGGTTGTCTACCACAAAACACTACATATGTTTTTTGCTTGTCTCCACCCATTGGCTTTATAGTGGACTAATTGAGATGGAAAGAAGTTAAAAACTTTGGTGAGTGTATATGCAAGCAAACATCCTATATATAGGCTCAGCTACATCTGTCAATATGTTGTGGGGTTCACTATTAATAATTTATTTAAGAATCAAATATTTGAATAACTATTTAAACATGTAGTTCATGAATGATGTGTAGTTGTTGGTTTACGTGTATGCTCGCTTTAAGTGACCAAATATTTCTCTAGGAAGATGTTTTCTATGACCTTCACACTGTTCTTGCTTTCTTTGTGGGTGTTTGTTTACACCATATCCTTATACTTCATGCAAGGCCACATGTATTGTTATTCCTTTATAATTTTGCATGTTATCAACTCAACGAGAACCCCAAAGTAAGCAAGCATATAAATACATCATATGATGTGGAACCTCATATTCAACTACTAGATAAACGTTAACATATTATAAATTTTAAAGACAACATTTTGGAAGCTTACACAACTACATCACGCCCTTTATAAATGTAATTCCTCCATTCCATTAGATTTTCTCAATCACCCAAAATATCTCGAACATCTGCACCACCAAATGGAGGGCATGTTCTTTCTGAGCTTGCACCAAGTCATGATAATATATTTGCTACTCATACCATGAATAAAAGTTTTACAATTAAGCTATACATTGGCCACAAACATATATGTCAATGACTTCATATACATTTTTAAATTTAGGTAAACATATTATCTTCTTATAAATATATATTTTTTTATAATGGATTTTTAATGATTTTAGTTTCATGGATATGGGCCATATTATCAATTATAGACCATGCAGTGTGTGTAGACATGGTATTGTATACCTCGCCCTTTAGCATAATAATTACATATAGGTAATGTTATTTCTACAATTGAATTATTTTTTTATTTCTCATTAAATTTAATAAGGACTAAAAGATTTCAAAGCATAACTATTTATGAGGTGAAAAATGAAGAGGAATTAAGTGATAGATTTAATATTTCTCATGTAGTAATGTAATTTTTTTTTTTTTACTATTCTAATTATTAAATGATATTAGTATATAGCAAATATTGTTCGAAAGATAATTTAAGGAAAGAGAGACACATAGACAGAGAATAGTACATATATGGATCTCACACACATGAGCATATAAAGTTAGATAATAAAAGTCTCTAGTAGGAAAAATCAAGTTTGGGGTGTGAACCAAACTTACCTTTAGTTTTGCATTAGACTAAATAATATGAAGGAAGGTAAATAAACAAGATACCTCTAAATTACGTGTCCAAAAATAATATCTTAATATTTTTGCTGGATTGTCAAGAGAGAAAGAATAAAGGGAAAAGATTTGATAGGGTAGAAAGAAAAATGAAAATCTTAAACCTCTGGTTAGTTTGCCATTAATATTGTTTAATGCATTTACAATATTCTCATTACATTATATTACAAAGTTAGTATTGTAAAAATGTCAAATATTTTTACATTTTACTTTTCTCATCTTTTTAACATTCATAAACTATATAGTATAGTAACATTTTAATTCAAGTGGCCTCACTTGATTATTTTTCCTTTTTATTAACTAGAATAATGTCAAATACTTTTGTGAATGATAATTTTTGTATTAGAATATTAAAACATAATTTATGTTAGTTCTTAATGAATATATATCATTAACCTTTAAGATGAGAAAGACTTACCAAAATGATACTTGATAAAGACAACAGAACTAGAGAATATTCATTTAATCTGTTTGCCAACTAGTGACCTTGTTTGAAGGAAGAAAAGTTGGATAACAAACATTGAATAGTTGGAACTCAACGAAACCTTACTCATATATATGTGAATAGTTTCTTATCAACAACTGCTGCAATTCATTAATTGAATTTGTGAATAGTGTACTATTAAAGGGTTATTCACCCAATGAGAAGGCTACATCATTTGGTTGTTATGAACACTCATTCATGCAACTTTTGCCAACTTTAATCAGAGATTAAGACTTGGGAGTATGTGTGAGTGAATAAAAAATTTAAAAAATACCCAGTCAATAGAATTAACTTCCTATTTTTTTCTCCTTGTGTGTAATTCACATGGTCTTTGGACAATACCGTAATTTGTTCTTAAGAAGATAAACACACAAGAGTATCATACTTCACACGTGGTAGTTAGTTTAGATCACACCATTCAAGGTTAAAGCTCATCTTTGTCACCATCACTAAAGCTACACAATATGGATCACAGACAAAGTCCGCTGACCTCTAACCATGAACCACACACATCAAAGAAAATGATATTGTTGGATTAAGCAATGCAGATATACGTTTACGTATAATGGTGATTATTCATCATCCTCCATTTTATATTTTAGACACATATATATAAATACTCTTCACAAACAAGATCCATTAATGGTGTGGTTTGTTGAACTTTATGTCTCTAGCACATTGTAAATGTGATATATTCTCTCTAGTTATTGAAACAAAAATAAATGGCATGAAAGAGACTTTACAATGTTTGAAGTCAGAGTTGTCACTAATGACTTTCTTGGTGACTAAAGAGGTTGGTGACACAATCAAATATAATGACCCAAAAGGTCATATGAATAGTCAGAGAAAGAGGAATGTCTTCGTAAAAAGTCCTGGCTTTTATTATCCTAAGCAGTTCACTGCAACAATGGAGCAAGTATCTATTGATAACTATTTGCACGTGAAGATGACTCAACATAGTGAAGATGTTGTTCATGCCCTTCATGTATTAGCAACTGGACAACCACATGGCAAAAGTCATACCATAACACATCAATTGAAAAGAGAGCCGGATGAAGAGCCTATTGACTCATTTCACCCATCAACAAAACCAAAGAGAGACAAGCTAATGAGTTCCTCTTCTAATAAGGTATTAAACATCCTCTTCATATGCTTTTTGTGTATTGATTTTATTGTTTGATATATATTTTCATTATGTTAGTTCATAATTTTACTTAGGGAAAAGGTCAAAAGGGGAGGTCCAATGCTGGGAAGAGACTATTTGATAGTGACAATATTTCACCACCACCTATTCATATGAAAGGGAACACATTACCGCAAATGTGTATTGATGAGGTAAAATTTCAAACACCTCCACCATTTAAGCCTCATGAACGTAATTGTATGACACTTCCTGTGAGTATTATAATGTTTATTTAGTAAATATTTTTTTGATTGTAATTTTTAGAACATCATTTTAATGTTATTAATGGTTTGTTGGAGCAGGACATGATGTTATCATTCTACCCACATAGAGATATGTTACTAGATTTCTAACAAATTAAAATCACATCATATATATTTTCTAATGACCTACCAGTAGAGTATGATAGTGTCAAGTGTTTATATAAGCTTCACTTCATTAGCTTGGAACAGGACCCCATATTTATTTCTTTGCTAATTACCCAATTTGTTATTATTTTTGTGTATTATGAATTAATGAGATTCTAGTAAAATGTGATCAAATATGGATAAGAAGATAACTTTTTAAATGTCTCATTCCAAAATAGTGGATAAATGGTGACATGAGTATTTTACCATTTTTATCTAAATACTTAATTTTATAAATGAAATACACTTAATGTAAGAGGTTATTTGATTAATTTTGTTACAACTTGACAGATATTGACCATGCAAGCTGCTAGAATGACAAATGTACAAAATGATTCATGAATTGTGAAAATTTGGTACTTGCTTCCAACATTCTCAGTAAGCACATATATTTATCAATTGTTTGCTCTCTTACTGGGCAATGTATGTCACGTAGATTTTGACATTTTCACTAAGTTTGTAAATTGATAAGTATCCATTTTACAACAACAAGTGTGTGCTAATTGTATTTCTGTGAAAAAGATAATTGCTAAATATGCGGCTGTCTACATGACACACAACAATGTTCATTAACATGTTAGTATTACATAAATATTTATAAGTTCTCAAAACATTTAATTTTTTTTTTTTATGTTAAATGACAATATTTGGTCACTATTATATTGATAGATGTATATATCCCAATGAACCAACCTAGACTCCATTGGTACTTAATGGTTATAAATCTTGGTGCATGGAAGGTGAAATATATTGATTCCTACCCTATTGAAGAACATAAACAATTTTGAATTAAACAGATCAATAAAATGGTGGGACCATTTTCATGTAATGATTATATTTGACTGTAAGTAAATTTTAAATAACACTATTAATAATTTTAGATATGTACGTTGTGTTAGAAACCATTCATGGAAGAGCTATTGAAAAATCCAAAATTCTATCAAAACAAATTTCATTGTGTGTATGAATGAAAAATTGTTCAACCTAAAAACTATGACACCCAGAAGAATGGGTAATAATATGGAAGATATAATTTAAGTAATTTACTATATGTTTAGCACCAATCACTAACTATTTGAATTATGTTATAGGGATGATTGTGGTGTATGGGTTGCTAATTGAATGACCCTTGCTACTAGATCGGATAACTTTGATATTGGGGTAAACCCAACTTCTATACTCGTATACTTCATTGCATCGATACATTATTTTAAGGGACTGACCATAATTTTGCAAGACCCCAAAGATACTGGAAGGATGTATCTTACCATTGACCTAGTTTTTAACGAGTACAATACCTTTAAGGGGTAGGTTTTTAGAAAATATGTGAATACTGGAACATGCATGAATAAACTATATAATTTGTCATATGATTTTTTGAGTTCAGTGACAATCCGACTTGCATTTTGGAAGGTATAGTATGTTTTGTCTGTTTATGTAATTTTTAGAGTTGAATTTTTTAGGTGAGGGATAATTCACTTGTCCTTCAAAATGTTTTGGCTAGTGATTAATACATAAATGTATAAATTTTTAGATACTTCTATTTGTAATCGATTTACACTATGTTAGCTTTATGTTTTGATCTAATACTCAACACTTAGTTAGGAATTTACCAAAATATAAATTTTAGACATTTGTAAATAACGCTACATAACTTACTTTCTACCTTAGGTGTTCTGATGTATCACTTAAGACAATTCAGTTACTAATGACATTGTGTAAAGTCCACTTAAACCATAGACCAAATGAAATCTATTTCCTCCATTTCCTAGGTTAAAATGCATTAACAAAAGGGCGGCAAGTGGAACCTATTTGATGCTTCAATCTTATTTTGACGAGCAATGACTTCAATGTACGCTTTATGTAAAATAATATTCATAAATGCCCTATAACCTATTTGGATGTCAGTTTGAGAAAAATAACTGATAGACTTCAATTATAGGTCACTCTTCAAAAAGCTAAAATTTTTATTGAAATTTAACATGTGCAAAGGTGCATACATAATAAGGTCACTTTTATTCACATGAACACACACACAAGCAAATTTTTTGTTAAAAAGAAGAGGAGAAAATGATGTAACCATTAGTAAAAGAGCAATCATGCTCATATTTGCTAAAAATCCATCTATAGGCAAAATAATTCAAATAAAAATAAAAATTAATATCATTTTCTTAACTATATTAGCAGCAAGCTGCTTTAAATATGGGTCCTCCTTAATCCTTCCATCAATCAGAAGTCTTCTAGAGCACAAATGAAACTTATATTAGACAAAAAATAACAAATAAGTAATAAATAAAATAGTCACTTACTTCTATTACTGTTACAACTTAAATTTATCATCACTATAAAAAAATATAATCATGATATTAAAAAAAAATTATTTCTATTGCTACTCATTTCTGGTAAAATACTCTTTCTAATTACAATAAACCGTGCATATAGGCTAAACTACCATTATGAATAACAAGTTCAATCCCAACACCTGGACTGCTGTGTATATTCTTCTGTCTGCATTAGAAACCAACCATATTAATATGTAAGCTAACAAATTTGTAAAACATTCAAAGTATTTTAACATACTTGATAAACACCATTTGTAGGTGGATCATTATGGTTTTCTCTAACAGTCCTAAATTCTTTAGGCACCTAAAAATCTCGGTCTGCCATGAAAGTGTCCACCTCTTGAGAGTTTAAATGTGTCTTGTTAATTATGCATACGAAAAATAAATAGGTCCAATATGTTAACATCAATATATATAAAGTTTATTGTAATTATGTATTTATTATCTGGTATTCATCCAAATTACCATTGCTCCTACTTAGATTGACTATTTCGGACTCAAGACTTGTGTCATAATTTATTTCTTAGTTGGAAACGAAATGACTATTTTCTGGGCTATGCTTCTGAATATGCCACTATTTCCTGCATAACCCGCAACACCTCTTATTCTTAGGAAAGCCTAGGCTAACTCTGACAGGCTTACCTTTGGTTTTGACAGCAATTGGATCCTTCATATGACTTGCACCTCTGTTGGAATTACTTTCATATATTGGTTTCCTGGAATCTATTTCATTCATTGGTCTCCCATGTTTCACTTCAAGGATGAGACAATTACTCGTAACTTATTTCTTACATCATGGAAGTTTTCACTTCTTTTGCTTGTAAAATTGCATAACCATTTACATGTTTGAAGAAGAGCATGTTGGCGATGCATTAATATCCTTTCACCATCATCATCATCCACAGTAATGCTTCTTTCCATCCTCTTTGTATACTTCCTCCATCTCTTCAACACAATCTTTTCAGGTAAATCTCTCAAATCTCCATACTTCATAACAACAATCATGTGTGCACAAAGAATATCAACTGAGTCCATTCAAGCACATGAACAATACAAGTTAATTTTATGCCAATTAAATACAACCTTTCATATACAAGACACACTGCAATATCTAGAAACAACATATTGACGAAACTTGGCACTATCCTCCTGACTAATTATTTTCATTGTTGTTGATTTTACCAGTTCTTTCTTGAACAACTTAAATGATGTCTTGGTGTATACTGCAGATGCACTTTTCTCAATAGTAACCAAAGCATATACTAATACGGGCACACCATATATGGATTTAAAATTATGATGTATCTCATTGCTCTTGAAATATTGTAAACCTCGCTGAAAGTGGAAAAAGAAGTCATACAAGTTATGCTTATGTTTCACAAATTTACCACTGTGTGCATGCATCGCCTCACACTGGGATGTTGTGTGTAAACCTGTCTAAAAGTGACGTTTGAGATATGTTGTGGCCCACAATTTCTTCTTGTTGTACACTTCTTGCACCCACTTATTGCTTTCTACATCATATTGTTGCACCAGCAATCCCCACTTCTCTTCAAACTCCTTTATCTCAAAATCACCTAGCATACATCTCTTAAAGTCATCTCTAAAATCCCCTCTCCGAATATTTGTGTGTGCATTTTTAGTTAAGTGCCACACACAAAGCCTATGTTTTGCTTCAAGAAACACCCGCTTGATAGCGTTCCTCATTGACATGTCACCATCGATCACTACTATGCAGGTTTCTTCTGTGCCATGATTTTCATGAAAGTCTCTAACAGCTACACATATGTAGGTTCTCGTTCATAAAAAATAAGAGCGCCCCTAAAAATCACAGTGCTCCTATGATGGTTTACTCCAGAAAATATGACTAGGGGTTTATTATATTTGTTCCGCCTGTAAGTTGTATCAAAAGTCAACACTTGACCAAAATATTTATAGTCAATTCTACACATACTATCACACCATAACAAGTGTTCTAAGTGACATTCTTCATTAACAACATGCCTCATAAAAAAATAGACTAAAACTCCATTTTCGTCCCTCACTTAAAAGGGGCTATCAATTTTGTCCCTCACTGAACTAATTTTTCAATTAAGTCCCCCACTTATGAAATTCGCTTCAATAAAATCATTCCGTCAAACTACCGGTAAGATGATTGACGAAAATGCTGATGTGACCATTAAAGTGTAATGTGTCATGTTAAATGTCATGTTGCCGGCGTGGGTTGGTACTAATTTGCTGATTGGGCCACAAACTGAACAACGTCATTTTAATTTTTAAGAATGGAAGCCCTAATTCCCTCCCCTTCCTGTCGCGAAGCACAATTTGGAATTATTTGCATAATAGTTGTAGCGATTCAGAGACTTTTAACTGGTGAAATTTGTCCTAAACCCTAAGACCATCGCATATCAACCTTAAGACCATTGCATAATTGTATCGATTTGGAGAGGAAGAACCATAAGAAGTGGTCACAGAAGGTATTGGCAGAGGAAGGCCGAGATTGGGCTTTTGATTTTCAGCGTTTTGGGGAGGACATAGTGATTTAGTGTTGAGGTTAGTGTCTTCTGAAAGGTAACCTATTTTTCTGCTTGGGTAAATAATTTGTAGGATAGATACCTTTTATGATGGCAATGCATGCGATGTGAATCCCTAAATTATTTGTTGTTGGCATAATTGGTACATTGTGGTCCTCGAGTAGATAATTTTTGTTCTTTTCAGTTTTGTTTTGTTTTTTCATTTATTTAATTTGGTGTGTGTTAATGGTGGTCCCTCATTGCTATGTTGGTTATTTGCTAAAAAAGTTGATTTTGGATGTAATGGTGGTCCCTGGTGTTTTGGATTATTACTATAATATTTTTTTTTTATTGTTGTTGAAGTGTTTGATTTATGCGAGGAGTGACGGGATTATGTTAGGAACCTATGTAGTTTTTTTATTGTTAGAAAGTAGCATGAATTGTAAAATTACAAATGAAGTGTAACTTAGCAAAAAATCCGTTATTAGAGGGTGTGAAATTAAGGGCTTATGTGACTAAAAGGTACGTGGTTAGCTATCATGTCTTCTCAATTGTGTTCTCAAATCTGGTGGGTCTTGTTTTGAATTTCAATGTATGCTTTATCAGTTTTGGTGGGTATAAGTCTAAATTGGATAATATGTTTTACTTTATGTGTGGTGCTAAAATAAAGTTATTATAAATGGGTAATCACAAATCATGGGTATGTTGGTTATGTTGCACCATGAGACAGGATTTTGGTAATTTTTTTTTTTTTGTGACACCTTGTGATTTGTTATGATATTCTCTTTATCTGTCTCTCACTCGCCGAGTTCCTAAAGTGAGGGAAAAAAATGTTGTTAATCATTGATATGAAATTTACCCTATTCATGGTTGTAAATGGTTACACATTGAGTGTTGAATCTTACATATTTACAAATTGGATGTAAATGGTTACAAATTCTAAGTACATATTTGTGGTATGTGCTATATATGAGTATTGAAGCTTGCGTATTTTGTGCTATGTGCTGCTAAAATAGTAGTTGAACATTGAGTATTTTGTATTTTCTTACACCTAATTGGTAATTAAGGACTACATTTGTCTTTGTCTTTTATTGGAACACCCTTATTATATGTTCCCTGTGCTGGCCTATATTTGGTATCTGAGCTATGTATTTGTTTTTCTGATAACAGAATGACATTTGTCCCATTTAGTGTGTCTATTCATCATGGAGGTAAGTTTAAAAAAAGTCTTAATGTGGCTTATGTTGGAGGGAGTGAAAGCCAATGAGATTATTGTGATCTGGACAGGTTTTCATTACCTGTATTATGGGACTTCCTCAAAGAATTAAGGTATTTTAGTTATTGTGAGTTGTGGTATCAAGTCCCTAGGCTTGACCTTGGTAGTGGTTTGAGGGTTTTAAGGAAGGATGTAGATACTTTAGATATGGTAACAAACATAACTAGTGAGCAAGTGATTCATGTATATGTTGAGCATAATGTTTGTGAGGCAGAGATAGTTCCAGTTATTGAGTATTGTAGGGACACAGAGACAGAACATAGGGATGTAGAGGAAGAACATGTGGACAGAGTATAGGAAGAAAGACATGCAGATGAGGGTTTTAAGGAGACAGAAGATGACCAAAGATACACGGAAGAAGAATAGAGGCAGATAGATGTAGAAAATATGGAGTCAGAAAATATATCAGGGCACACAGAGCATGTTGACATGCACTCAGATGAAGAACATATGCACATAGATAGTGAACCAGGGCACACAGAGCATGAAGATATGCACTCAGAGGAAGAATTCAAACAGACAGATGATGAACCAGGGCTTTCAGAGGAAGACTTTGATGAGGACAGTGATGATGCGGCATATTCTGTGGGTGAAAGTACTTGTGATGAATGTGACGATGACTTGTTCGAGAAGTACACAGAGTGGAAGCCAGGCCATGAAGTTCATAATGCAGGGACTAATCCTAATGGTGATGAAGCAGAGCATAGGTTACAAGGAGCACCATTTAAAGGTGATGATCAGTATGAGAGTGAGGAATTGATGAGTTGTGTAGATTCTAACGAGGAAGATGGTCAAAAGAAGACAATGAGGTGAGTTAAGTTTAACGACAATGTGTCATACGGGAGTGTCACATTTGAAGTGGGCATGGTGTTCAAGAACATGGCCAGCTTTAAGCAAGCTGTGAGGGACTACACAGTGCACGAAGGAAGACAAGTGAAATTTGTGAAGAACAATGCAGTAAGATGTAGGGTGAAGTGTAAAAATGCTTTCCCATGGGAGATCCTATGCAGCTGGGCCAAGGATATTCAGTCTTTTCAAGTGAAGACTTTCAATCCAAACCATAAGTATGCCCGATCATTGAAGATATCACAAGCAAGTTCTAAGTGGTTAGTTGACAAGTTGATTAATTTTCTGATAACAGTATCAAGGCCAACAGGATGTGATATTATCAATCACATTAAGAATACATACGCCATGAATGTGGTTGTACCCAAGGCTTATAAAGCTTGGATGAGGGCAAGACAGATAATGGAAGGAAGTGAAAGGGAGCAATACTCTTGGTTGTGGGATTACTGTCAAGAGTTAAAGAATTCTAACAAGAAGAACAATATTCTTTTAGTTGTCAACAAGTTAGACCTCTATTTGATGCCAACCTTTCAGAGTATTTACATATGTTTCGATGCTTGTAAGCAGGGATTTTTAGCTGGCTGTAGACCCATTATTGGAGTGAATGGAGCATTTTTGAAAGGGTATTATGGGAGTGTTCTGCTCACTACCGTTGGACAAGATGGTAACAACGAGTTTTTTCCAATTGTTGTAGCTGTTGTTAGGAGAGAGACGAATGAGACATGGACCTAGTTCCTGAATTTGTTACTAAAGGATATTGGTAGAGATCATAGATGGACCTTCATAAGTGACATACAAAAGGTAATAATTTTGAATCCCTTGCAATGTTCATAAGTTTTTTTTTTATTTTTTTTTAAATTTCTGGGTATTTTGTCTCTCAAAAATTGTAGGGGATATCTAATGACTTGTGCATACGTGCAGGGCTTGGTTCCTACATTCGAGACCATATTGCCAGAGGTGGAACTCAGATATTGTGTGAGGCATATCTACACCAACTTTGCCAGAAACTTCAAAGGGAAACAGTATAAAGACATGTTGTAGGCATGTGCAAGATCTACAACGATGAAGACTTTTAATGAAAATATGCAGAAGCTAAAGGATTTCAATTTCCATGTTTGGGATTACCTAAACAAGATTAATCCAAAGATGTGGAGCAGAACTGGATTTAGTACGTATTCAAAGAGCCAAATCTTGACAAACAACATGTGTGAGCAATTCAATAGCAATCTTCTACTGGCAAGGGGGAAGCCTATAGTGAGCATGTTGGAAAACATCAGGCTTTACATCATGAACAAGATGACCGATAACAGAAAGAAAGTGGTTAAGTTTAAGGAACCTATTTGGCCTAAGACTAAACACTTAATTTCTACACTTACATGGGACAGTAAGCAGTGGTTATCTCATTGGATAGGGGACCCAGCTGAAGCCCAATTTGATATTAGTGTTTATTCACACACTAGATATGTGGTGAACATTAAAGAAAGGACATGCAGCTGTAGAGTGTGAGAGTTTTTTGGTGTTCCTTGTGTACATGATATATGTGCTATTTCCTGGCACCACGAGCATGTTGATAAATTTGTATATCCATACTTGAGAACTGATGCATTCAGGGCTGCGTACACACCATTCATAGATACTATAAATAGGAGAAATATGTGGCCATCTATAGGACTAGATCCAATTCAGCCACCACCATTGAGAAGACCAGCTGGCAGGCCGAAAACACAGAAGAAGAAGGATGCTCTAGAAAAGGAAGAGAGACGGCAAGCTGCATAACCCGAACAACCTCATAATCCATACAAGATGAACAGAAGATTAGTGCATACATGTTCAAAATGTGACAAATATGGACACAATAAAATGAATTGCAAGGGGCCTCCTACTAAAAAACAGAAGAAAGCAAAGGTAAATCCATAATATCATCATACCTTAACTTCCATGCCTTAATTTCCCTGCATCTAATTCTGTAGATCTGACTTGTATTTCATCGTGTACAATTAGATATCAGTTAGATCTAAAAGACAAGAGAATTTAGATAGAGCTGGTGATATTCAAACTGTTGCAGCAGGGAGGCATCTTGGTGAAGGTTCTTCTACTACTACTGTGGACAGGGGCCAACAAGTAAGGTCTTTTAGGGCTGACCTATCAATGCAAGTTTGTTGTCATGCCACTAACCTTATAATGTATTTAATTTGCTGTTTGTGAATGTGCAAGCCCATGTGCAACCCATTACGAGGCAGACATTTGAGGCAGCAAGTGAAATAGTGAAAAAAGCTTTCGGATTCTATGTGCATGGGTCCTAAGAGACTGTACAAAGCAACATCACAGTTGGATGTGGGCCTACTAATGTAAGAACTAGACTAAGTGCAACTGGAAGTGGACCAGTAGGAGAGAGAACTTAGGGTAGTGCAAAAAGGGCATCAAAACATTGATTCTGATTGCCTAGTGCCATGTGGATGTATCTTGTTGAATTTTGGAAGTTTGTTAGAAAACTTTGTAATTATTGGGAGGTTTTGTGATATTATTCAGCCAAAATACAGCTGTATTATTATTGAAAGTCAACTTCTTCATTTTTGTATATGAACATATTGTCTTTCAAGGCCATCAATGAAAAGGAATGTTCTCTTTCAGCTCCTCTGTCTGATTCTTGTTCTAATTGGTTGTTTTAATGGTCATGTGCAAGTATCAAATTAGGTAGCTTTCTTAGAATTGTTTGCTATTGGCCCAGTTAACTATGGTTGCTGGTACATGTTTGTTTCATGGGTATATCCACACTTGGAATTGCATACAACCAAATTACAGAATATACATTAATTTTTTTTTATTAACAACCCACATCTACCATTAACTAATTAGGACGTGTAACAACTATTTTTTTTTTCATTCTATATATAATATAATATATTATATAAGTTATAAGTTTTTTTTTTAAAAAAAAGAATGAAAATGAGATAAAAATGATAGAAGAGTCGAGAAACACGGAGAGAAAGAGAGAGCTCCAGGGGCTGTGAGAAAGAAAGGAAAAATAGAGAGGGAGAGGGAGAGCCATAGCTTTCGGCGACAAGAGGAAGAGAGAGAGAGAGGGGGGATCTATACAGTAAGCTACTTTCTTCCTTAGAATTTCATTGTTAATTTCTATAACCTAGTGATTTTTTTTTCTAGCTAATTAAAGCTCTTGGGTACTGTTCTTCAAGGTTAATTAGGCGAGGGATTGTTTTGCATACTGATTGAGTTTTCTTTCTCCATTATTCTACTCTTGCTTGATTCGATAATTGTGGTTGTCATTTTTGGGGGAAATGATTTTGCATGTTAATTCCTTGCCTTCCTTGTTCTTGTAACCCAGTTTGTTAAAAGGGTAGTGATTTTACTTCTACTTACCCTTGCATTTTCAGTCTAATAGTATTTGTAGGGTTGGATATTTTCTTTTAGCTACATCTTAGTGGTCTTGATAAAGCACATATAGTACGCTTTATTTTCTTAGCACTGACAGTAAATTACATAAGCTCTGATTTATTAAATTTACTACTTACTACCTATTGAGCTTTGTTGAAGTGTGGAATCTATATTTACTGTTATCAATATGTCTTTCTTTTCCCTTAATAAACATATTAGCTTCTGGATGTATGTTTTGAATTAATACAAAACCCAGAAGTTATATGTAAACTATTTAGGTGAGAATTTGGAATGTGGTTCAGTTAAGCTTGAGATTGCTAATAAGCCCGTATTTAGATGGCAATGTTCATTGAAAAGCATTAGTTTTTATTTTGACTTTGTTAGATACATTAAAATATATATCAGCAATGCATTTACAGTCAAAGATATCCCAATTTTGTCCATCAACTATGACTTGACAAATTCAGACACATAGTTTATGGTTGGATCTCTCCATTTAGGAACTGCACACATATTTTCTTAATTGGGTATCCAAATCATGATGAACATGCAGAGGTTTGAGATTCAACATCTTAGTAGTCAGATGACATAATATTTTGGTCTTTGTATAAATTAACTGGTGGATTTGGACTTTATCATTTTTCATGCTAGAAACAACTGAGGTAATATGGACCATGTAAATTTCTAGTAGCTTTACATTTATCTCATTGTTGGAGTTTATGTAATTTCCTTGACATAAAGACATAGTTTTAACTATCTTTTCTTGAAGATAGCTATGCCAATTGAAAATCACAATGCCTAGGGAGTTATGTGGATAACTTGGGTCAAAAATGGACATGGGTTAGTTTCATATATTGGGAATTATGTTGAACATGGTAGAAAAGTGAGCAAAACAAGCAGTAAAGTGTTGTAGATATAATATCCTTACCTGTTTGTAATACTCTTAGCAATTTTATGAAGTAGGAAATATAAAAGATTAAGGTGTTTGCTTGACTTTAAGGGTAGTATTCAATTAATTGAGTTTCAGTAGTTCTCTTAAGCTTTAAGGTTAATGAAGTTAGTAGTTACATATGTCTTACTTTGAAAAGTTCATGTGAACTAATCACATGATTATATGATGACTTCGGAATAGGAAATTTTGACAAGAGTACACAAATTGATACCAAGAGAAGGGAATTTAGTGCTGTAACAAATTCAGGTAGCTAGTCTTTCCTTAAACCTTTTTTATTTTGATAGTGCCTGTTCTAAGTGACCACTATGTATTGTGCTTGCTACTGCATTGAGTACTATGTTATGACTAAAGAGTTGTTGTCAGTTCTTTTATGTGATGGCCATCGGGGTAAGTTGAAGCTGCCCCATAGCTTCAGGAATTAAGGGGTAAGTTGAAGCTGCCCCACAGCTAGAAGAAACTAAGAGTAAGTTGATGCTGCCCTATACCATGAGAAAGATGGGGTAAGTTGTGGTTGCCCCAGGGGTAAGTTGATATAGCCCCAAAGTGTAATAAATGAGAACGTTATGATATGTGTTGTGCTTATGTTTCTGACTATGTGGCCATGTTTGTTTTTCTTTTTTGGTTACTCTTACTTGGATTAAGGACTGGAATGGATATAAAGCATGCATGTCAATCTACTAGCCACTGAGATTATATATATCACCTATGTTATTTGTAAATATTCTACTCATTCCAGGTGCGGAATGCGGAATCTAGGAATATGTAGAAGGGTACACAAAGCTAAGCAGAACAAGATATCTACATAGCTTTTGTTGTAGTTTTGACATGATGTAAGGCTAGGTAGAAATTCATATTTTGAGACATGTATATAGATGTAATTATATCATAAGAAGTGATATAAGTAGTATTCTTTTGAGACGTGTATATAAACTATGAGGGTTATGCTAATCCTCGATGCATGTTCACATGTGGATGCTTATAAGAACATTGTGCCAAGTTGTATGTTTTCTTTGGGAAGTAGTGCTTCCTACTTAAATCTTAAAGGGGGGAAGGTTGAAGTTTAATTTGCAATGATTAAGATTTATTCAATCACTTAGAAATCTCCATAGAGCTATTTAGCAGTTATTGTATAAGGGTAGGTATGACAGGACGAAATGGATAGCACCCTATAAAGTGAGGGACGAAAATGAGGTTTTAGTCTAAAAAATATGTTATCATTATCAGCTAAACCACTAAGATAACTTAGTGCAGCCATTGCATTACCCCCTGCTCTTGTTCTCTGTGATGCAATATGGTTGTATATGTCCTTCTTCCAAAAACTTACCTTTTGAAAACCATCAAATTAACCAGCAAAAAAATGCCAACCATGTGCAAACTTTAGGACTGCATCTCGCATGCTATTCAATTGTGCAATATCAGATAATGTCATCTTCTGGTGTGACCACAGCAATGTGGAATAATTAACCCCAAGTAATTCATGACAATGCCCATCCACAAAAGGAGTTACAAACCACTTCCTTGTATCCCCATTCAGTTGCACACACATATTGGTGTTACACCCAAACCTAGTTAAGTATTTGAGTTGTCTCTTCTTATTTTCCTTCTTTATAAATTTCTCATCCCTATATCCTTTAGAAGAACATACAAAACTACGCCAAGTACATTCTCCAGCTTTGTTCTTCCCAATATTACATTTTCGGACTCCAAAATCATGCATCATTGCATACTTTACATAAAAAGTATGAGCATATTCCCAAGACAAAAATTCTAGTTTTTCCACTTCTTGCACGGTTAAATTTATAAACTGCTCATCAGTCAAATCCTACCACCTGTTAATCCTAACACCATCATATACCTCAATTGTTGGAAGCTGTAATGCCTACATATCAAGATTGTTAGGATGGAGAGATTTTTTTGGTGGTTTTCTGCTTTTTGGTAGACATGGTGAGCACAGTAAGATAATGGTTAAAGATGACGAGTGAGGACCTGTGAAAAACCCAAGAATTAGTCCACTAAAATGTAGCAAGACTACAAGCAATCTAGCTTACTTTTTACACAAAGCATATAGAGAATATTGTACAAGCCATCACTCCATGATCTTGATGTGCAAATAGCCCAAATAGACATTATTCCTTCTAGTTAATACTCTTCTAGTTCATACATAAGGAAGTCTAACTTGCTCTTGAACATGTTGCCATGGTCATATTTTATAGATGCAGAAATAAAGAGTGCAAGGACCTCATGAGGTTGGCACAATAGTGCACAAGGCATCAAAGTAAGTCAAGCATAACATGTTTGAACACTTCATGAAGGCATTTGAACTATCACAATGTGCGTGTTTCACAAAATAATCCCTTAAGGCTACAGAAAGGAAACTCAAAAGTCCTCCAAATCAATTATCATAGCATGTATTCATACAAGGGGAATCTCATCATGCACTATAGCAAACAATTTCAAACCCATTCATACTCCAAATTTAAATCACACATTCCATCAAATATTGTGGGTACACATCAAACACAACTTCTCAAGGGTACTCTAAGTGGATAATACATCCATTTGGCTACCAATGCATGTATTCATACAATGAAAGCTACTTTAGACATTACAATAAGCAATTTTGAAGCACCATATATGCCAAATATCATTCAAGCTTTTCAACAAACACTTGGTGTGCATTCAACAAAATACACATTTTCTAAGCTAAACCAAATATATCATACCTTCAAATGGCCAACTTTCAGTCAATAACACTTAAACATTAGATAATAGTGAGAGAATTATCTTGAAAGTGCAAGAATTTAAATACCCCTTTGTCAACCGAGTTGACTCGGTGTGTGCAAGAATGATAATGGGTGTTCAATGTGAAGAAAAAATGTGGAGTGTGCTAGTATAAGAGGCGAAATGGGGAGAGGAGAAGAAGAAATGGTGAAAGTGAGTGATTAAAGGAGAAAATTAGATGTCTGAAGGTGTATGTGTGTATGGGTTGATGTGTGTGTGAAGTGAAGAGAAGAAAATGAAGAAAAAGAAGAAGAAGGGGGTGTGGGAATGATGAAGGGAGGAGAAGAGAAAAAAATTTGGTTAGTAAAGAGCCTCAAAACGTGTGTTTTTGGTTAGTGGGGAAACACAAGTAAATACATAAATTTTTCTGGGCCAAAATACAATTAACCGTTTACAGTTAATATTCAATCATGATGTCTGGAACGTACATTTGACTTAATCTCAACCATTTAATGACCTTTGTATTGGTGCCCATTTTGTGCCATTGGTATTGTAGACTTGGCCAAGTCTCAAATGTTACGTTCCTCTGGCCCAAGAAACTTGAAGAACATGTTAGGTTATAAGGTATAATATTATATAGCCCCAAAGCACAATTTTCCAAAACAACATGTAACAAGACTAGGAAGCACGGACAAGGGACACGACACAAAACACGAGAAATTCTAAAAAATGCAAGACATATATATATATATATATATATATATATATATATATATTAATCAAACGACAAAAATAGAATTCTAAGTAGATTCGTATTTTTTCAAAAGATTTCATATTGTCAAAAGATTGAACATTTACATCATATTTTCTCACTAAAAAATAGAACATAAACTCCACCTATAAGAAATATTAATATCTCTTTCAAAATAAATACAATTACAAGGGATATTACCAAGTCATTCTAATCCATCACTTCACAACAAATATCACCTATTCATTTTAATCTATTCCTTCCTTAACATATTTACTGCATACAAGCAAAAAGATTAAAATTTGCTAATCTTGTTGATTGGCCTCAATAGCATCTTCATGATAATTCTTATCTCCATCATCAATAAAAATCATGGCCTCCATTCTTGGTTCATCAAGTGAGAGGTTAAAATATTTTTTTTATTGCGTAATCATCAAGTGAGAGGTTAGCCTCTTCATGATAACAAAAAAAAAAAAAAAACATTTTTTTCTGAAAGAAATGGAAAAAAAATGGCAAGCCATGTGTCCAAGCTGATTTTTTTTTTTTTATTTGGACACGTTTATACACGTGTCGTGGTTGTGTCTGTGTCAACGGTGTATTAGACATGACAGTTTGCCATGTCTGTGCTTCCTAGTAAGAAGGCTTTCTTCAATTATTTCTGTATAAAAGAAGAGAAGCAAAAGTAGGTTTTCTTTGATTTTTACAATATTTATACCAACACAAGTGCTATGGCGCAATTGATGTGATAAAATGGAACACATATATAATATAAGGTGTCTTAATTGAATTAAGGAAAAATGCATTTTATCCCATTTAACTTTGATCATTTAGTACATACCACTTAAACTTGGAGAGATCTCCCAATAGACACTTTCATCCAATGCACACAACACTCACTTATGATTATTGATGGAATAGATGGATGCACCAGTTTGGATATTTGTTAAAGTGTCTATTACCAAAATTAAGTGGTAGTTTTCTAGAGGGCCAAAGTTCATTTTGCTACTAAATCATGATACAACTTCCATAACATTGACACATTACTTTGTTAAGATGAATTTTGTACAGGGAGAAGTCACATTGTTAAAATGGTTCATATATAGATTTTAACACATAGAAAACAATTTGATTCAAAAAAATAATATCAATAACTACCATGTTGTTAAAAACTACAATGCAAATTTGAGTAACCTGATTTTCTTCAATCTCTCCAAGTCATCCCTCAACTTCATGTCCAGTGCATTTGACACCACCTGAGAATATTTCCCATCCTTGGAGTCCTTCTTCCTATTCAAAAACTAGTCTAGAATCTTGAACTACCTAAGGTTGGCAACTATAGTCATAAGATTATCTAGCTTAGCAGCAGTCAATTCACCAGCTCTAACAATACAATCAAACTAACCAGCATAAACCCCATTCCAATAAAAATATAGAAAAGAACAAAGCCATAAGCAGTATATAGAAATCACTTGTTAGTGACCCTTAGCACCCTCATGTAACTAAAAGTAACAAAGAGTTATCAAATGACAATAAAATTGAACTTCTTGTTCATGTTGACATCAACCTTCTTGCAGACAATGTTAGAGAATCGCCTGTTAATACCTTTGATCGAGGTAAGAGCAAACATTATCTTTTGCTTCCCATCTGTCAATATAATAGCATAAGTCAAACTAACATATCAACATTGTTGATCTGGCAGTTAGTTACGAAAGTTAGTTACTATATGCCATTAGTTATTATGCTGATATAACAGTTGTAAGTTAGTTATGATTGGTTAATAGCTGTAAGTTAATTATGCTTAGGCATTCTGAGTTCTATATAAAGTGTAATGGATCAATGTAGTGGATCAATGAGAATTCATATTATACAACTTAGTTCACATTTTATCTATTTCTCTCTTCTTTAGCCTTTATGTGTTTCTGGTTTATTATTTTTGCAGAATTGCATATTCTGCTTGGTTTGATTTCTGCTTCTAAGCTTCATATGGTATCATAGCTTCATTAATGGCAGATCACACTAACATCAACATGACACCATTAACGGAAACTCAGAATCTAATGAACATTCTACAAACACCATGGCAATACAATATGCTAGTATCAATTCTAATCTTCCTACTTTCGGTCAAACTTTAACAATCAAACTGGATCGAAACAATTTCCTCATATGGAGGAATCAATTGCTCAACATCGTGATAGCCAATGGATATGAGGATATCTTGGAAGGCACATGACTATGTCCAAATCAATGGATTGCAGTTACTGATTCTGCATCTACAACCATTGGATCAGTGATCTTGAACCCTGAATATGTACTTTGGCAGTGTCAGAATAGGTTAGTGATGAGTTGGATATACTCCTCTCTCATTGAGCAGATGATGACATAAATCATGGCTTACAATTCAGCCTTTGAAATTTGGACAGCCCTGCAAGAAAGCTATGCACTTGCTTCTCGTGCCAGGATCATAGAGTTGTGCCTGCAACTTCAAACCACAAGAAAAGGTGGATTAAGTGTGATGGATTATATGTTTCGCATCCAACACATTTGTGACCACCTGAGAGCCAATGGAGAAACAGTAAGAATTGATGATTAAGTGATGGTTGTGCTAGTAGGCTTAGGATTAGAATATAATCCAATTATGGTTTCCATTACTTCTTGTCTGGATTCTATCTCAGTACAAGCTCTACAAAGCTATCTTGAAACATATGAAAGAAGGTTAGACAGTCAAAACTCAGTGGAACAACATATACCACTGCAAGCAAATGTTGCCATGTATAACTCAAATAGAGGAAATAGAAAGCCTTATCAGCAGAATCATGGTTTTCATCACTCACAGACACATGGTCCTGCTACTAATAACTTTAGTCATCGCAATGCTGGACAAGGTGGTTCTTATGGTAGCCATCACAATAAAGGGAAGGCTAGTTCTGGTTCAAAACCACAATGCCAGATATGCTTCAAAATTGGTCATGTGGCTATGGAGTGTTGGCACAGGTTTGACAATCAATTTCAACCAAAAACACCTAATTCTAATCAGTTTTCCTCCTTTGCACAAGATCCTCAAGCTTTAATGGTTGCACCTGGAATTCTTGGTGAGACTCCTTGGTTTCTTGACACAGGAGCCACACATCATGTCACCTTTGATTTGACTAATCTCTCTCTGCATAATCCATTCAGTGGTATGACAAAGTGATTGTAGGAAATGGTAAAGGTCTCTCTGTGCTTCACACTAGTAACAGTTCAATTTCTACCCCTCAGGGTCAATTGATGCTTAATAATGTGCTGCATGTTCCTAAGATTGGTGCTAATCTAGTTAGTGTGCAAAAACCTTGTCATGACAATAATACTTATGTAGAGTTCCATCCTTCTTATTTTGCTGTGAAAGATCGGAGAACTTAAGCAATCTTACTCCAAGGAGGTCTTGACAGGGATTATATTGTGTCTCCTCTGCATATTCATCAAATTCTTTTGCAGTAAAGGTGTTTCAATTGTTTAGTGCTCCATCTAACTCTAGTATTGATTCATTGAGGCTTTGGCATAATAGGATGGGCCATCCCTCACTAGAAATTGTGAATAAAGTGCTGCATTAATGTAATATTCCTGCTTTTAATATACATAATAGACCATTGTGTGATTCTTGTCAACTAGCAAAAAGTCACAAGCTTCCTTTTGTACAAAATTACTCTAAAGCAATGAAACCTTTTGACTTAGTCCATGCTAACTTGTGGGGTTCTCCCTCTTGCTTATCTGTGAATGGTGCTTGTTATTTTCTCCTACTAATTGATGACTATAGCAGATTTTCTTGGCTGTATTTACTTCAATCCAAGAATGAGGCACTGGTTCTATTCAAATAGTTTCAAGTTATGGTCGAAAGACACTTTGAATCAAAGATTAAAATTGTGCGATCAGACTTTGGTGGTGAGTTTTAAGCTTTCACTCAACTAGTTACAACTTTGGGAATGCATCATCATTTTTCTTGTCCTCATACCTTTGAATAAAATAGAAAGGTTGAAAGGAAGAATTGCCAAGTAGTTGAAGTTAGCTTGTCCATGCTCATCAATGCAGCCATGCCACACAAATACTGGAGCTTTGCATTTCAAGCAGGAGTTCATATTATTAATAGATTACCACATTCTGCTCTTTAGTTTCAGTCCCCATACACCATTCTATATGGCAAATGTCTTGATTACACTCATCTTAGAACTTTTGGTTGTTTATGCTTCCCTTATCTTAGGCCTTATAGATCCCATAAATTGAAAAATCGTTCTGCTGCATGTTGCTTCTTAGGCTACATCAATAAACACAAAGGATACCACTGTCTTGACATGTCCACTAAGAGAATCTACACTTCTAGACATGTTATCTTCTTTGAAAATCACTTTCTTTTTCACACTTCCCCTACAACAATCAACCCTCCTCAGTCTTCAATTTTCATTTCTATTTCTACTTCTATTTCCCAATCCTTACCCTTTACACAACCTGCAGCAGTCACATATACCTCTAGTTCCTTTAACCCAGGACTAGATTCCTCACCTTCTCAGACCCCACCATCATAACCTCAGTCTCCTCATCTTATTCCTGATTCTCTTACCTTAGCTGCACCTCGTCCTGTCCCTCACAAAATGGTTACTCGTAGCCAACATGGCATCTTTAAGCCCAAAATATTCTCCTCTACTATGGACTTTTTCCCTCTGGAACCTTCCACCTATAACCAGGTTGCTAAGACTCTTGTTGGAGATATGCCATGACTACTAAGTATCAAGCCTTACAGGCCAACAAAACTTGGCACTTGGTGCCATGTCCACCTAATAAACACATTAAAGGTTGTCGTTGTCTGTTTAAGACCAAGTACAAAGTAGATGGCTCCATTGAGAGACACAAAGCCAGACTTGTTGCTCAAGGTTATACACAAACCTATGGGGTGGACTACTTTGAAACCTGGTTATCTACTGGCCTCCATCTCTCTCAGTCCAAATACATATATGATCTGCTACATAAGTCAAGACTTTCCTTGTCCAAACCTCTACCCACACCTATGGTCAGTTCTCAAGTTCTTTCTGCAACTCAAGGCACTCCCTTAGCAGACCCCACTTCCTACAGAAGTCTTGTTGGTGCCTTGTAGTATTGCACCATCACCAGGCCTGACATTTCCTATTATGTCAATAAACTCTGCCAATCCATGATTTTACCTACAGATGAGTACTTTAAAGTTGTTAAACGTCTGCTAAGGTACTTAAAGGGCACTGTTCAATTTTGATTATCCTTTAAGCCTACATCAGAATGCTTCCTACTTGCCTATGCTGACTCAAATTAGGCTAGTTATCCTGATGATCATAGAAGTACAAGTGGTCATGTTATTTTTCTTGGCCCTATTAGGCAAGCAGAAAGTGGTTTCATGCTCAAGCACAGAGGCTGAATAACGAGCTCTTGCTAATGCAGCTTTTGAACTCCAATGGAAGCTTCATACCATCAACATTTGTGTTCAGCACACGAATAATGTGCTGGAAATCCTTGTTTGTCACAAGAGACTGTAAACACCAAGACACCCACAAACAAAAATACATTGATTACTCCATACCAAACTAAAAAAAGACAAGGGACAGTTTCAAATCACAAGAAGAAGAAATCTATCAAAGGCAGCATTCTTTTATCACCTAAACAAAAAGCTCAAAATTTTCAAGCTTTATAAGATACTCACATAAGTAAAAGCACATAGAGAAAAGAGTAAATAGAAAGAGAAGGAAAGAAAAACATACCATTGTTGATACGGAGAGAAGTGATGGTTGGTTGAATTAGTAAGGATCAAATTACTTTGTTTGTCAAGACTAGGTTTAAATTTCATTGCGAGCATCTCTCTTTGGTAATCAATCTGTAGGTACCATTGTAAACACTTGTTGAAACTTGTGACATACTCTGATCTTAAAATAAATAGCTTCTTTAAAATTTTGGTTTAAAAAAAAAAAGTGATGAAAAGATAGAGAGAGCCGGGAGCACCCCAAATTTTCAGTTTTCTATCTGAGACCTACTCATGGGCTGGTAATGGGCCTGGGCCTTCCACAAAATGGACCTTTGAAGCCCAAGTTCTAATCATCTGGGCCTTCATGAAAATTGTGTTCGGTTCCCGCTAAAGATAAAACGGGCGCGTAGGGTAAGTGATACAGTGTTTGCGTGTGCAGGGAATGAGAGAGAACCACAGCAATGGAGATGGAGATGAGAGCAAAGGAAGACATAGACATAGCTGTAGACATAACTCCTCCAATTTCACCTCTCTCTTTCTCTCTCCACGACTCCTTTCTCCACTCTCATTGCTCTTCTTGCTTCTCTCCTCTCCCTTCCTCTCGCCACAGATTCCCTCCTCTTCTCCCTAACTTTCCCGATAATTCCCCCCATGTCCCCACCCTCGTTTACTGCTCCCCTCAATGCTCCGCTTCCGATTCTGCCCTCCACTCCTCCAGCGCCGAGCATCACCTCCTCCTCCTTCTCCAATCCCCTCATCCCCCTTCTTCCTTCGCCTCCATCTCCGGCGACACCTCCGACCTCCGCGCCGCCCTCCGCTTCCTCCAATCCCAACCTGCCACCTGGCGCTCCGGTCGAATTGCCGGCTTGCTCACTAACCGCGATAAATTGATGGGTCAGGAAAGCCTAGAGGATGAGGTTGCCGAGAAAATCAGGGTCGGCGCCAGAGCTATGGCTGTCGCGAGAATGATGCTACGCGGTGGCGAAGAAGAGTTGGACGACGTCGTTGTGGAGGAAGCCACGATTGCGCTGTGCCTGGTGCTAACGAACGCCGTGGAGGTGCAGGATAATATGGGGCGCACGCTGGGGATTGCGGTTTACAACCCCATCTACTGTTGGATCAATCATAGCTGCTCCCCCAATGCCTGCTACCGCTTCACACTGTCTTCGCCCAATTCGCCACCTTTGGCTTCTGGGGAGCTGAATCTTCGTATTGCTCCATTAACCCGTGATTCTCAAGAAACACAAGTACGTAATCTGCTAACACACTACATTGCTTCTGCTTTACATTTTGCATCATGTTTTTTTGAAGTTTGTGTTCAATGAACTGAGAGTTGTGTGATCAAAATTGTGTTTTGCAGATAGATAGTGTGTTTTATGATAGCAGTAGTGAATTACCAAAAGGTGTTCATATATTGCTCCTCTTTTTTTCTTTTTTCTTTTTTTTTCTTTAATAGTTTTTTCAACTTAATATTGATTAGGACTATATACTAAGTTTATTGGGGTAATCCTTATGCATATAGAAGAAAAGGAGCAGAGCTATGGTCCTAGAGTGATTGTGAGGAGCATCAAGAGAATAAAGAAGGGAGAGAAGGTCACTGTCGCATACACTGACCTTTTAGAACCTAAGGTATGTTGTTAAATTTTCATGTCTACAACTTAGCTTATCTATCATCTAGTTCAAAGCTTACGTGAACTTTTCATTATTTCTATCAGAAAAATCAATTTGAAGGAAGTTTATGGCAATGGAATTGAAAAAATGAAATGGGGTTTTACTACTTTGTCCTGCATCACTTTGTTAGCTTCAGCTTCATAGCAAAACACAACTATAACTTGAATCATGTGTTTAGAGTGGCTAATGAATGGTTGCTATATGGGACGCAATGATAGTTATAGACTTATAGGGTATAGTTTAGAAATGAAGCAGATTTTTCTAATTGTTAATATACTGAATTGTTCATTCTTAGTCAATGAATGCATTGATTATGCCATCTCTGCTCCCACCATATCTTTCCTTAACAATCTTTTGATCCTAATCCTTTCTATTTATGTTTTCTATTTTCCAGGCAATGCGTCAGTCAGAGCTGTGGTCAAGGTATCGTTTCCACTGTTGTTGTAGGCGATGTAGTATTCTGCCCTTCACTTACGTGGATCATGCATTGCAGGTAAGACTTTGTGATTTCACATTGTTTATTTCAAATGTATTTGGAACTTGATATTCTAATCTAATTGGATCAGCCTTTCCATGTAATCCTATTACTGTAAAATAAATGTTGCTGTTGTTAATAGTCGCTGCAACACATTTCTATATTTTATAAATTTGAGATGCTTGAGTTCTACTGAAGAGGGTTTTAGACTAGCCATAACATCTTCGGCTGCTCAATCTCCAGGAAATTTCTGCTGTCAGTCTTGATTCTTCTGGTTTGTGTTCCAGTTTCAAGTCCTACAGAGACAACGCCGTTAGAAGACTTACTGAGTACATTGATGATATCATATCTGAGTACCTTTCAGTGGGTGATCCTGAGTCTTCTTGTGAGAAGCTTGAGAACATACTTGCACAAGGTCTAAACGAGCAACTAGAAGGCAATGAAGGAAAATCGCATTCCACATTCAAGTTGCATCCCCTACACCACCTCTCTCTAAATGCCTACACAACACTGGCTTCAGCTTACAAGATGCGTGCTAGTGGTTTGTTGTCTCTATATTCTGAAAGAAATGAAAATCAGTTTGAAGCTTTTGACATGAGCAGGACTAGTGCTGCATATTCTTTGTTACTTGCTGGTGCTACTCATCATCTCTTCCTTTCTGAACCTTCACTGATGGCATCTGTTGCAAATTTTTGGATCGATGCCGGAGACTCTTTGTTATTTCTATCCAGAAGTTCAGGACAGATTGGGTTTGAAAAATTGGGTCTCGACGATTCAAAGCTTTCTTCATTTGCAAAGTTCAGGTGCTCGAAGTGCTCATTAATGGATAGATTTGGAGCCTGTACATCAAATGGTCAATTTAAAAGCACAGATTTTGAGTATGTATCAAGTGAGTTTCTTCATTGTGTCATAAATATTACACAGAAGGTTTGGAGTTTCCTTGTCTATGGTTGCCCTTTTCTAAGATCATTCAAAGATCCTATCAATTTCAGCTTGCTTGTAAATTCTAATGTAAACAGCACTCGCATGGGTTTCTCTGATGAATATGAGGGGAGCTGCGGTATTGAAGAACAAGGTGGTGATCAGACCGACCATAGAAGGGTACACATTTTTCAGCTTGGTGTACACTGCTTAGTATATGGCGGATTTTTGGCTAGTATATGTTATGGTCACCCTTCCCATTTGACTTCTCATGTTCACAATATTATATATAGATCGTGAAGAAATTTTGATGAATTATATTTTTTGAATGATTTTGATAGATCTTGTGTGATGGCTTGTAAATCGAATGCTAACATGATACATGTTCCTTCATTTTTCTCAGTTGATGGATAAAATATCTAGATAAGGTTGAGAAATTTTAATTTTTTTGTCAAAAAGTTGTACAATATTCTACCTAGAGCTAGTAAAATGGGTAAGGTCCAATGGATTAGCTTGTTTTGGCCCGGAAAGAAGTAGAGATGAATTCTAAATATCTTAGTCCGAATAAAATTAGACCAAATTGGCCCGTGGCTAAAACGGACCAGGCTGACCCATTACTCCAGCTCTATTGTATTTGTAGCAAAACATGAAATTCAAAAATTGTCCAAGACCACATAGATGTCCAATCGCAGTTCTTCATGAGAAGCTTTATGTAATGGGTGATTGGCCATTTACTTCCTTCTTTTACTCTTTTTTTCAAGAAAATTCAAGTGCCATCATCCTACGAATCCAGTCATTCATTGCCACATTTTATTTAGTTCTACATAGGAATATTTACTTGTATACAAATTATATTATTACTAAAATTTGAATTCGATAGAAAAAAAAAAAAGTGAATGACTTGAATTCAAATTCATTAATGTGCAATTTGTGTCAAAGTTTGAATTTTCATATTAGTTACCAAATAATCTCTAGTTAAGTAATACTTAAGTCGTTTTAAAAATTTTTAAATTTGTGTTCAAATTCATAGTCCAAACTATTATCAAAATATTAAATATACACATGTCTCACACTAAAAAGTCAATTAACTTAACTCATTCATTAAATGCAAAATCTTTTACACCCATGACATGTCGGGTTTGGGGAAGAGATCCAGTCATGTTAACTTGAGTCATGTTGCTTAAATCTAAGCTGTCTATTCTATTTAAAGTCATTTCAACCATTAAAACACATTAATATTTAATGGTTGAAATGAGCTTTAATAGAATGGACGGCTCAGATCTGAACAACATGACTCAAGTGACATGACTGGATCCAAATCCGTCGGGTTTGTTGTTGGTTTTTGTTTTTGAAACTGATTTTTTTTTTTTTTTGGGTAATTTTCCCTTGTTAGTTAAACCCGAAAGTTGTTGTATTGACCGCAGTGAATATCATTTGTAGTTTTCAAACGGCCAAGTCTACGAAACTCATCCACAAAGATGGATATTGATATATAGCCAATTATTTTTTTGACATGTGTCCCTAATTGTGTATAACAATATGAATCGGCATATAAATTATACTAATTTTAGAATCTAATGACAGAAAATATTGCATTATTTAACCCTAAGCAATGACACAAGTAGTCATGTACCCAAACTTTAACGCTTGGGGAGGTTCTCAAGACACCGATGTTTGGTATTGTTAGTTGTAGTGTTATTATTAATGACTTAAATGTTTATGCTTTTTCATGAGAGCTTTTTTAAAAAATATTTATTTTTTTAGTTTTCCATAAGATGGTCCTCATAATTTTGGTATGATATTAATCTCTGCTCGAGTTTTAGCATATGTTTTGACCATTAATACTTTTAATAAAATTTAAACTCTTAACATTATCTTAAAATTCGTTCTACGTTAAAATTCAATTTGTTAATTGAGACACACTTGATAAATTCTTAAAAAAGATATATTCATGTGATACACAAAAATTGAATAATCCTTTTCAGATGTGTTATTGCTAACCACCGAACCTTTGTTTTGATCCATATGCTGTACAATGAGGTGGCAAATCTTACTCTCATAAGCTGTCGACATACACATATAGCATACGTGGCTACACGACGTGGCTACGGCTACAATGACATGTCAGGTTTGTTGTTGAGTTTTTGTTTTTGAATCTGATTTTTTTTTTTAGGTAATTCTCCCTTGTTAGTTAAACCCGAAAGTTATTGTATTGACTGCATTGAATATCATTTGTAGTTTTCAAACGGCAAGTCTACGAAACTCATCCACAAAGATGGATATTGATATATAGCCAATTATTTTTTTGACATGTGTCCCTAATTGTGTATAACATTATGAATCTGCATATAACTTATACTAATTTTAGAATTTAATGACAGAAAATATTGCATTATTTAACCTAAAGCAATACCGTGAGTAGTCATGTACCCGAGCTTTAAAGTTTGGGAAGGTTCTCAAGACACCGGTATTTGCTATTATTAGTTTTGGTGTTATTATTAACAACTTAAATATTTACGTAGATTTTTAAAAAAGATTTATTTTTTTAAATTTTTTATGAGGTGGTATTCATAATTTTGGTATAATATTAATTTTCGTTCGAGTTTTGACATATATCTTGATCACTAATATTTTTAATAAAATTTAAACTTTTAATATTATTTCAAAATTCGCTCTACCATAAAATTTAATTTGTTAATTGAGATAGATTCTTAAAAAAGATATATTGATGTGATACACAAAAATTGAATAATCCTTTTCAGATGTGTTATGCTAACCACCCAACCTTTGTTTTGATCCATGTGCTGTACAGTGAGGTGGCAAATTTTGCTCTCATAAGCTGTCGACATACACATATAACATACGTGGCTACACGACGTGGCCACGGTTTCGCCTCAGAATCTCACACAATTACTACCACCGTACCACGTTTCAACTGGTCCCTCACACCTCTTTTTGACACATTATTATTAAAAAAGAATATTACTCATATATTATAATTTTATACTATTTTATATTACAATTAGTTTTAATATAATCTCAACTATTTTAAAAAAATTGAGTAAATTCAGTTAAAATTATAAAACAATTAATAAATATGATATGAAATTATGATGTATAAATAATACAATTATTATCATTATTATACCAAATATGACATATCACAAGACGTGTAGTGTAAGTGTAACACAGACATGTCACATGTATCAGTGATGGTTTGTTTCATTAAATCCATTGCTTTTTCTTCTTCTTTGATTGGATGACACGTAATCTGTCCGTTATGTATCCCTTTTGAAGCAGTTTTGGATAATGAATTGTAACCCAATACTTACGGAACTCCCCACCTTACAAATTGAAAGAAAATGAATTGATAATTAATTATTAAATTGAAACAAAAATAATTAATTAAGAATTAAATTTGAAATTTCTAGAAAAACTCCATATTGTTTCAAACAAAAATTTTGAAAAAAAAAAAAAAAAAAAAAAAAAAAANCAAGAATGTCTATAATCATAAGTGCATCAATTCAACTATTGAAGCAAGGAACCAAAATCACACAAATTCCATGGATTATAAGTTAGTTTTTTAGCAAGGTTCGTCTATAACTGTTTCACCTAATATTTAAGTTATTAAATAAAAGAGGTTTTTTAGATATTTTATTGTATGTCATACTATATTAAGAATAGTTAATGTATGAATGACATGTGTATAAATTAACTATTTTTAAATTTGTTTGAGAAAATAAGATAAATTAATTTTATATCAAATAAAATATAAAAATTATGTATACTTGTCACGTCAGTATAATATGACATACATATATAGTATCATAGAATCCTCGTTAAATAAAAACCCAGAAATAATTTTATATCGATTATTACTTAATTTGTTAGTGTTCCCATACACATGATGAACTTCCACAATTGGCAGCTATGCTAATTAAAATGGCCATGCAATAGTGCAATCCTTTATAAAACGGTTTAAGTAAATCTATTTGAGGTCCCAAAATTTAGCTCATATATATCTAGCTCCATGTGAGTCTTCTATTTTGAGCCCTACCCTCATAATTGCCATAATGGAGGAAGTGGAACCCAAGCTTCATTGCCATAATAGAGGAAGGACAATACAGTTGTGCACATCTATCTTTTACACTTATGTTTTTATTTCTCTATGTTAACAAGTGCCATATGCTATGCTTAGTGGTTCATTTAAAACAACAAATGTTACTGAGAGATTGATTGATATTTGTGTCTCATGTACTGAGTGAAGCAAAATCAAATAGCAGATTTAATGTCTAAATTAAGAGAAAGAGGACATGAAGGCTAAGAAATCTATGAGAATCCACCTAAAGATATCTCATTAACACTTTTGACAGATCAATTGGATTTAGCCTTTCTTAGGTTGTAGTCTTTTTTTTTTTTTTTTTTTTTTTTTTTGTAACCCAAAAAAAAAACAACAAATGTTACTTGCAGATACTAATAGTCTAATAGGTTTTGAAAAAGGTGTAAAAAAAAATTTAATGTGCAAATCCTATGTGGAAACTACTAATGTATAATTGAATTTTGTTTCTTATTGCCAACTAGTTAATTAGCAGTTGTCTTTTTTATTTACCTATTCATAGTTTTATTTACCTTATTTTTTCTTTCCTTGTTAACTAGCTAGAATTTAGTGGTGGGGAGTAGTATATCATTTTCTTATCTTGAACTTGACACTTTCAAGTTAGAATACTCAAATATTAATTGTCCTTAGGCTAAGGAACAATTAGTATTGACAAGGTTATGAAGAATCATTGCAAAGCAATGATTATAAAAGACAATCAATTGCTATGACAATATTTTTTTTTGGAAAATTGACATCAAGTCTATCCAGTGTTTTCTTTAAGCTTGTGATTTCAATAGCAAATTAATAGGTGCTTATGCATTTTTTATGTGTCTAGAAGTCATTAATTAGTTGTCAACAAAATGACTAACTAGTTTGAAAACAATTTTTTTTTAGTCTCAATTTTTTTATTTTCTATCTTATAATCGCATTAATAAATCTGAAATATTTCCTAAATTATTATTCAAATTACATACAAGAACAAGTTTTTATATGTTTAAATTTTGATATCGTGGTATCTAAGGGGACACTCAAGTGATTGAGCACTTGGTATTTCATGAAGAAATACTGAATTCAAATATTGGTATAATATTATGTCTTAGACTGATTTGGAGAGATAAATTTATTGAGATATACAAATTAATCCAAACACTACCTTAAAAAAAATTTGTACCAAGAAAAAAAAAGAAGAAGATACAGATAATAATTGATGCTGAACATAGACCTAATGCATTTCTTGATACATCATTTAATGTCTACCTTTTTCCACAGAAAAAGGAAAAGCTGGTTTAAACTTTAGATATGGAATATCCGTTTTTGCCGTTGCCGACACTAAATCCATTATCCACACTTCAACTGCCATTCAAATAGGGTCCCATATCACCGGCCATATTATCTCCTTGGTCGGACACAAGCATCAATCTCAACCTCAACTTTTTTCTTTCTACTCATAATACCCACACTAACATTCATATAAATCTTTCATGGTCAAGATTAACAGCTTCAATGGGGTAATGAGAAGAAATGACTAAAGAGAAAAGAGAAAAGAGATTGAATAGTTTCCTTTTTTGTTTTTGTTTTTTTTTTAAGAAAAGTGAAAAAGAAATGAGAGACCAAATTATAATAGCGTCTATATCAGTGAGGGACCAAGACATTTTTAGTCAAAAAAATTATGAATTTCTGGTCACCTTACATAATTTGTATGGAAGGGAAATGTAATGTAATAGTATATAAACTATCAATGAGTTTTATGTTAATTATATGGTTCGGATCAGATCAGACAGTTCGACTGATCCAACCGGTGCCTAGTCTGAATTTCGGTTTGATTATAGGGGTCAAACCATTAAGGTGGTCAAACCGGTGAAAACCGGCGTGAACCAGTCCGATTTTACATAACCAAACGGTTCATTAAAATTTCCATTTTTTTTTTTCCAAAACTTCTATCAAAAGGATTCTAACCCACTTTCTTTTGGAGACAAGAGGCCTATACTACCAAATCAATGCACTTTTTGTGAATAATTTACTTATTCTCATTTAGATTACATAATAGGTAAATATTAGCTATAAGAGGATTCAAACCCTCATTCTCAAGAAAAGATAAGACATATAACTTAGGTTATACAATAACACATTAAATATTATATTTATGACATCATCGGTCTAACCGTTTGATCCAACCGGTGCTCATCCTTAAAAACAATTTGCTTATTGGTCCGATTTTTAAAACATTAGATAAAAGAGTGTTTAGTCTCTCAAAAGTCACGTGACTGGCGCAACAAAATCCCAAAGAGACATTTTTTTTGTTTTTGTTTTTTTTTTTTTTAAGGCTGTAAATATTAGAATTAGTTCATCCTAAAAATATGTGGTCCTATCTTCGGTCTTTGAAGGTTTGGAATTCGCTTTTCTTTATCCTCTTTGAATTTCTTTTTTTGTTTCTCGGATAAATTCATTTTTCTTTTTACAAAAGGATATGAATAACATTAAAAAGAATAATTAGTCGTGATGATTTTATTATATACATCATATTTAATTCACATCAAATCTGTATTTATCAGAGAGAAGTTTATTGTTAAGAACATTTCTTATCTTTTGATTAATGATTTATATAACTTTTAAGGACATATATTTTTTTGTTTATAAATAAATAGTGACTATAATTACAATCAATGTTATATTACTAACAATTATACATTACTTATTCATAATTATCATATATTATGTAAGTGGTATTATAATATTGTATAAAGTATGAGTCTATATATGACTATGTTAATTTTGTTTTTCTTTGGGTGTAATGTTTCAAAATAATGAACTAAATTAGATAAAAATAGAATAAATGCTAAAATCATAGACAAATAGAGAGACTATTGTTTTGTAGACCATGCAGCTAAATATTAAAATTTTACTACTATCAGGGTCTTCTTTGTCTATTGATTTTGTTAAGCTCGTTTCCTTAGCTGTAGTTTCATTGAATAGTAGACAATGAGAATGAAAATCTCGTTAATCCATTCATGCATGTCACTAATTAAGTGACGAGGTATTTAGCTACTTTAAAAAGGTCATAGTTACTCTCGTCATTTACCTAATGCCTTCCTTCATGGGGATTTACAAGAAGAAGGGAGCAACCACCCGGGTTTGTTGCTCAGGGGGAGTATGGGCTAGCTTGCAAATGGAATAAGTCACTATATGGATGGAAACAGTCCCCTCGAGCTTGGTTTGGGAGATTTAGTGAGGTTGTTTTGGAGTTCGGTTTGCACAGGAGTGCACATGATCACTCAGTTTTCTACCGGCAAACAACAGCAGGATGTATCCTCTTAGTTGTCTATGTTGATGACATTGTAATCACGGGAAGTGATGGTGAATGTCTTCACTTTGCCATTCAGAACATTGGGCAAAAATCACATTGCAAATTCAAGTTAATTCCATGTTAAGTAAAACATGAGTCAAATGTCAATGAATGTTAGTTCTGAATTTCATACTAGACAAAAAAAGTATTTCTGAATAGTTGGGAGAGTAAAAAAAAATAAAAATCAACGTCACCTCATCATCATATAACCGTTAATCTAACCAGAAAATCTTGCAGCCAAAAGTAAGACCCAAAAAAAGAAAAATGAAAACTGAAAAAGAGCTACCAAAATTTGACAAATTGATGCGATTAAATGGGCCATCCTTTTCCCATGGATAAGAGTTTCAATTTCAAACTACTGATTGGATAATATGGGTTCCCATCTTGCAGACACTAGGACACGTATACATGAGAAAAATTGCTAAATCATTTATTTCATCTTCAGTTAGGCTTCCTTGCTTTGCTTTTCCTTTCTACCTTTTCTCAAACAATTAGGGAGATTGATTTGTCTCAAAATAATTGATGATACAAATTTATACGATTGTTCTAAAAGGAATAGCACTAGAAGGAGATAATAAGATGAAATAGGTAGTGAGAGACCAAGTTTACCTACACAATGAGTCTTAATTGAGGTAAAAATAAGGAGTGAGGATAAACTTTTACATGATACATTGTGTATCAAACGGCCTATGGTTAAGTGGTACTAAGATTGACCTTAAAGCTTGTGGGTTCAATGTTCGAATTTAGAGTTATAACTAAAGTATTTAAACATTATGTTTTATAAAAGAGTTTAGATTTCATAACTACTAATATACAACTTTTATAAACTATTTAATAAAAAAAGTTGTACACCATTAATGAAAAATTACAATATCACTAAAGTAGTTAAAAACTTGTAGTAATAATGAAACTTTTTACAATATCACTAAAATTACAATATCTTCATAGTTTATTTAATATGTGACATAGCATATAAAACTTTTTAGTTTTTACACAAACAACATTTTACAAGCTTCAAGCCTTGAGTCAAACATTGAAATGCCTTTGGAAAAATTAGAGTTGTATAGGTACAACTACATACACGAAAATTAAATAGAATGAAATGAAAAGAAAGATCATAAAGGATAGGAGAGGACCATATATTTTCCAAATATCTCTGAGATTATTAATGGCCAACCAAGAAAGAGGAGACTTAACCATGCAATGACTCATGGTAAACAACGATTTATCAATTATAAATAGGTAACCACTCCTTCCCTACTCTCCCATCCCACCATACGCACTATTTCTCTTTCTTCTTCTTCTTCTTTTTTACTTACTTCATCTGTCTTTGACTCTTTTCAATTCCTTCCGTTCACCATGGCTGAGGAGCACCACCACCGCGGCCTCTTCCACCGCCACAAGGACGATGAAGATACGCCCATTGACACCGGCTACGCTGAGACTAAGTCATCTTATGGTAGTGATAACCCTTCTGGTGGCTACTCTGAGAGTGGCTACAATAAAACTGCTTACTCTAGTGATGATCAGCCATCTGGTGGCTACGGCACCGGCGGTGGATACTCTGAAGGTGGCTACAATAAGACTGCTTACACTAGTGATGACCCTTCTGGTGGCTATGGCAATTCTGGTGGCGGATACTCTGACACCCCCAGTGGTGGCTATGGCACTGAGACTGCCGGTGGCTACGCTGCTGGTGGGGGTGGCTATGGCGATGAGAGGCGTGATGAAAAGGATGAGAGTGATTACAAAAAGGAGGAGAAGCACCACAAGCACCTTGAGCACCTTGGTGAGCTTGGTACTGCAGCTGCTGGTGCATATGCCTTGGTAAGTTTTTTTGACTAACAAATATATGCAATTCAACCTTCTCCCTACTCTTCTTCACAAATTCCCCTTTTACGGGTCTTACATCGATTTCACAAGTAATTGTGGAATAGTAATTAAATTTAAAAAGCTCTCTTCTTATTCCAGAGATTGTTCTTATACCTAATATATATATATATATATATATTGTCATTTTAATTTTTGGTTTTCTCCATCTATGGATGTATATAATTTGCATTTAAACTTTGTATAGTACGAGAAGCATAAGGAGAAGAAAGACCCAGAGCACGCCGAGAGGCACAAGATAGAAGAGGAAATTGCAGCAGCAGCCGCAGTGGGTTCTGGTGGGTTTGCGTTCCATGAGCATCACAAGAAAGAGGAATCAGAGGATGGAAAGGAAGAATATGAAGAATCTCATGGAAAGAAGCATCACCATCTCTTTGGTCGTGATTAAGCACACTTGACACACAGAACATCATCATTTCTATCTTTCTGCTTGATTACTTATCCATCTCGTTTACTTAGCGCCATAGGCGATTGAATAACCATTGTGTGAGTTTGGAGAGTGCTTCACTTCTTGTTGCTTCATATATATATATATATAT
>QAOA01000143.1:391660-404154 GCA_003255065.1 Cercis canadensis
ATTGGAAGACTCATATTTTCCAATTTTCTGTCAGATTATTAAGGAAAATAATATTTTTCCATCATGCTTCCTACATCATTTTTAAGTTGACTGTTAGGATCTAATAATAAAAGTTCAAATAAGTTCGTATAGAGACATTCTTAAATTTAGATTATACAACTATATATGTATAAGAATATTGCCAACAAAGATTTATTCATTTGATAAATTTAAACTATGCTAATAGAAGCCATTGGTTTGAATTTTGTTGATAATATTTTATTTTTAGATATCTATTAATTGTAGTGTATTTTCCTTAAAGTTGAAAGCAACCTATTACCCTACTAATTTTTTACAAAAATAATACAAAAAATAACTTGAAAATATCACTACTTAATTATTAATGGCCAACCATGGCAAAATAAAAATAAAAATTAGAGTTAAATATATTTTTTGTCTCTGAATTATTTTTTAAATATCACTTTAATTCTTAATTTATTTTTTATTTCACTTTAATTCTCAAATAATCACTCTGTTTGCTAAATCAATAATTTAAGTGATCATTTTTTGTATTACGGAAGACTGATTTGGCAAACATTGTGATTATTCAAGAATTAAAGTAATAAAAAAAATAAATTAATGACTAAAGTGACATTTGATAAATTAATAATTTAAAGAAAAAAAAGATATTTTATTCAAAAAATTATTAATGGCAAACCAAGAAAGTAGGTACTTAACCAGCCAATGACACATGACGAGGATCAATTTATCAAATTATAAAAAGGTAACCAGTCCTTCCCTAGTCTCCCGTTCCACCATATACACATTTTCTTCTTCTTATAAATAGGTAACCAGTCCTTCCCTAGTCTCCCGTTCCACCATATACACATTTTCCTCTTCTTCTTCTTCATCACTTACTTTATTCTCTTTCCAATTTCTTGCATCCACCATGGCTGATGAGGAGAAGCACCACCACAGCCTCTTCCACCACCACAAGGACGGCGAAGATAAACCAATAGGGACTGGTGAGCCTGATTATAGAGGGGAGGAGAAGCACCACAAGCACCTTGAGCACCTTGAAGAGCTTGGTACTGCAGCTGCTGGTGCTTATGCCTTGGTAAATTTCTTTGCTTAATTATAAATATATGCAATTCATATTCTCCCTCACTATTTGCTTCATTTTTTAAGTGACTTTTGGTTAGTTTAATGAAAACATTTTCTTTTATCGTTGATACTCTTATAAGGATACTTTTATAAATTGTTGTTTTTTTCCTTAGATACTATATATATATATATATATATANTATATATATATATATATATCATTTAGCCATAAACAATTTTTAGAATAGTTTGATAACAGTTTCAAAACACTATAGCACTCGACTGTAAATTTTAATGAGATTTGAACCCAAAATCTCTATAATATAATGTAGTACATACTGTTTAATCATTTGAAAACATGACATATGTTGTGGTTTTAAAATTAATCTCCTATACATGTCATTTTAATTTGGGGCTTTAAAATTTTAATTTTCTTTTCTTTATAATGAAAAATGAAATATCTCCCATTTTTTGTTTGTTTTGACCTCTGTTGCAATTACATATTCATATTTGATACAGCATGAGAAGCACAAAGCTGAGAAAGACCCAGAGCACGCCCACAAGCACAAGATAGAAGAGGAAATTGCAGCGGCGGCCGCGGTGGGAGCCGGCGGGCTTGCCTTCCATGAGCACCATGAGAAGAAGGAATCAAAGGAAGAATATGAAGAATCTCATGGAAAGAAGCATCACCATCTCTTTGGTCGTGATTAAGCAAAGATTAAAGAAGCATCACCATTTCTTCCACTTTTAGTTGTCTTATCTTTTGCTTCTGCCTTTTTACTTATCTATGTATCTGAGTTCTGCTTCTTCCTGTTTACTATGTATGGGCCATAGCCATAGGCGACTGAATAACCTTTGTGTGTGGATTTGGAGAGTGTTTCATCTTGGTGTTGCTTCATATATAAATATTTGTGCTATGTTAAATTAGTAATAATATTTGTAAATTATTAATTTTGAGATGAATTTTATAATATTCATCCTCAGCTGGTTACTTGTCTTAGTTAATTATTATTTCAATTCTATCATTTTGGCGAAGTGCATATCCTAATAGGTCATTTATATTAACATTTTATATTTTGGAAACAATAGTTTTTTTTTTTTTTTTTTTAACTTTTGACGACTAAGATTTTATATTTGAAGACAAAACCTACATGCTCAACTGAGGATGACTTTATTACCACTCAATTACAAGCTATTTAGTGAAGACAATAATTCTACTTATACAAATATTTTCTTTAGAAAGTTAAAGAATTATTGGATCTAAAAGTCAAAACTCTTAGATAAAAATAAAATAGAAGTCACATGTGAAAAAGCATAGGCAGACCCACAACCAACTTGCATTGAAAGAGGCTATATATTAATAAAGCATCTGCTACTATCAACAAATCAAATTCCACATCATTAGTATAAGACATGATTTTAGGCATAAATAGAGAGATATTTACCTTGTACATATCTCTACATTAATTATGATTAATTTGGACAGTTATCATTTAGGCTAGGTAATGAGCTTATTTATCTCTCTTGATTATTCTTCATTAACATGTATCATGGCTGAATAAGAGTCATCAACCTGTATATAAAAATATGTACAGATGAATACAATATCAATATTTTCCCTTCTTCTATATATATCATGTTCAATAAATACTAGGGAGACGAAAATTTTCCCTTGAAAGAGATACAAATTTATTAAGAGTGGTTGGATGTCGGGAAGACTAGAACCACATAATTCATTATTCCAATTCATTCCGATGTAAAAACTCGAGTCTCTCTATCAAGCTATCTAGAATTTTCCATAATTTTTATTTGGAAAATGCTTCTTTTACAAATATTTATTGTTTACTAATAATGTAAGTTAATGATCATCACAACTAAAAGTTGTTTTTTTTTTTTTTATATATATATATATATAACAACATTTTTACTAGTAAGCATAAATAAGTATATAAACATAAAAAACAATGTGTTCAAATAGCATTATATATGCTGACTACTTATATATTTATATAACATTGTTAAGCATAAAGCATCAAATTATATATCACTTGATAAGAAAAACCTTAAATTTATGACATATATATTGAACAAACATGTCTTAGACATGTATCATATAAGTTGAGAGGTTTCACATGGAAAAAATACCTTTTACCAAAGGTGAGAGTTATGCTACCCCCTCTTAGAAGGTGTGTGCTATTTCACCCGTAGTTGAGTGGGTTCCGATGGTACTTACCTAGTAATTTTGGTGTTGTTGCGAAGATCTAAAAAAATTGAGTTATTCAGTATGTGCCAAAATACAATTTCTTAAAAAATACAAGAATAACACGATATAAGAAAACATGCTAAGGAATGTTTTTCAAGTAGCACGTTTTCTTATATCGTGCCATTTATAAATTTCACAAAAAATTAATTGTTCTAGCACATACTAGATGATTAAGTCTTTTAAGATCTTCGCAATGACACCAAAATTACACTGTAGGTCCTGCTTAATGGAGAATCAAAAACAACAAACTCCTAAAAGGTTGCAAATAGTTGAAAAGTTGTTATACACATTATTAGGGTTTCTCAATTTTGATTTATTTTGAATCTCTTTGTAACCGTATATATATACTCACACAAACAACAATGAAAAGCAAGGGCCAAGTATTTTCCTTCTCTTTATCTTTTACATGGTATAGAGCTAATTGCTCAACAACACCAATTTTTTTCTCATGGCCACCAATTCAGAATCCTCCTCCACCTTCCCTCCTGTGATTATCTCCCCTACAGTGTATCATCCAAGCACCACTCTTATTTCCTTCACTTCAGCTGATCTTCCTATTAAACTCAATCTTAGCAATTACTCTTCTTGGCGCACCCTAGTTGATGCACTCTTTCATGGGCATACTCTAATGTCCAACCTTGATGGGACCAAACTGTGTCCTCCCTCCACCATCACTTTAGATGGAATTATTCTCCCTAATCTTGACTTCACCTTGTGGACTAGGCAAGACAAGTTTCTTCTCCATGCTATCATCGCTTCCCTTGAACCTGATGTCCTCAATCTTCTTAGCAAACCATCTGCTGCCAAAAAAGCTTGGGATCACTTGCAAATCCTATTTGCTAACCAATCTCTCTCATTTAATGTCTTTTAAGGACTGCTTTCCACCACCACTCACGGGTCTCTTTCTGTCAGCACATATTTGCAAAATATGAAAAATATTACAAATGAAATTGGCCGCATCTCTGTTCCAGTAGATGATATTGATCTAGTTATCCATGTATTAATTGAACTAGGCTCTGAATTCAAAAAGATATATGATCCAATCAGAGATAGAGATACACCCATCACTTTCATAGAACTTAGGGATAAACTTGTGAATTTTGAAACCTTCATGAAGAGAACCAAGACATCCAACCCTATCACACCTCTTACTGTCAATGTTACCACCAAGCACCACACTCCTCATTTCAAAAAAAGATTTCCCCCATCTAAACGGCTAAACTGAATGTTACAGGAAATACTCCTAAAGGGGGGTGAATAGGAGTTTTCTAAAACTAACTCAGCTCTAAAACATAAAACTATATTCAGATTTATTCAAGAACTAGTTCTTTTACCTGATGAACTAGTTCTCAAATAACACATAGTTCAACAAAGCAACAAAAACTAGTTTAGCTAATAGATATGACAGATTCAAAATATCACACTCCATAACCAGAAACTTGACAAATCTCAAAAATGTAAATAACTTAAAATTTAAAGAGATGAAGAGAGAAGAGATTTGACACAAAAGTTTATAGTGGTTCGGTCAAATTGCCTACATCCACTCTCTCAATTTCTTAAGGTTCCACTAAGATTCAAGTTTAGTTGTCCAAGCTTCTCCAAGCTTACATCCATGGTTTTTCTCCAAAGCTCACCATAAATTTCTCTCTTCCAACACACATGAAGGAAGATCACACACTTAGATTTCTCCCTAGAAATCAGAATATAAAACCCTTTTATCAAAGGAAAATACCCAAATAAGATCAAACTCTGAAAAGAGCAAAATATAACAATTTCGTGTACATGAGGAAGATGAAGAAAGAAATGCAATAAACCAGTTCTGAAGTTTAGAGAAGATGAATTTCACTCTATGGCTTGAGCTGCATAATTTTTCTCTCTGTCACTCTTCTTGCTGAAGTCTTGAAGAATCTCTCTTCTTGAAGGAGAAAGGAGCTCACGTGAAGGAACTTGGATAACTGTTCCTCTAGGACAGCTGTCCACCGATTAGCACATGGAAATCCAAAAAGCTTTATCTTTTCAATTTTAGAATAAGCAATACTTGCTTTTTCCCTTGAATTGTGGATCTCCTCAACAACCCTTCAAAGAGGAAATTTTCTCACCGTGCACAAGAAAAGTTCCCGACACAGGCAAGGTTCACTTGTGACTTATTTGCACAGTAAGAGATATTTTCCACATCAGCAGAATGTTGCTTCGAAAACTAGGTGAAATAGATCATTCTTAGCTAGAACTAGTTCTTGAAGGCAGAACTAGTTCTTAAGACTTCATACTAACCTGTCTTGAAATAAACACTTAGAAACAAAACACAAGATTAGTCAAACATATAGTCATTTGTTATCATAAAAAATTGGTTTAGAGAATTGTGAAATTAATAATCTCTCCCTTTTTGATGATGACACATGATGAAGGAAAATCTCTCCCTGAATATAAGTATACTTCAGAACTAGTTCTGAAACTAGATCTAAAAGTAGTTTTTCAAAGCAATGTTTAAGAAAAGAGAGTTTTCCAGAAACTGAGATAAACAGAGCAAGTAAAAACAGGACTAACAGTTTAATAAAAAAATCTCAAGTTTTCTCCCTTTTTGTCATTATCAAAAGGACAAGGGAGAGTAATTAGACAACCACAAGAAATAACAATAAGATGAAAAATAAGAATAACCAACAAAAGGAAATGGCAGAAAATTTAAAAATTCACAAAGATAAGAAACAACAAAATTCAAAACTGGTAGACCCAATGTATGATGCATGAGATGCAACAAAAGAGATGACATCTTAAGCTGAGAAATTACCAAATGTTCTACATATTTAACTGAAATTTGGGACATAGAAAAATAAGGCCTAGGAAGTAGATGGATGAGACGATTTCAAAGCTGTCAATTCTGCCTTGGTATGTGCCAACTATTTCTCAACCACAGTTAAACGAGCAGAACAGTCAAAAGATAAGGTCTGAAAATAGTTGAGTCGCCTTTCAATCTGATTGGCTAGTTCTTCTGGTTTAACAGAAGCTATCCATTCAACATGATCCACTTGCTAGGAAGGGGGAACTGGTTTCACTGAAGCTTTGGCCTTCTTAGCAGGTTTTCAAGAAGTGGCAGGAGTAAAAGTAGTCCTCTTGGGTTGAGCAAACATGGAACTGTCAGAGGGATTCTCAATTGGTTTTGATGCAGGAAAAACTCGTTTAAGAACCAATTTAGGAGGAAAGGGCTTTGCAGTAAACTGGGACAAATCTACCTTGAAGAACTGGCATATCTTAACAATGAGCATACCATAGGGCAAACTAGTTTTAGTCCTAGTTGCCTTGACAGAAGATGTCATTGTGCTTAAAATTAGCCTAGGTAGATTTAATGGCAATTGGTGTTTCAAATGATACAACAAATAGAGGTCAGGAGTAGAAAAATCTGTGTGACTACCAGCTCGAGGCAACATATGGGTAGTGACAATCTTAGCTAAGGTTATGGTTATAGAATCAAAATAATGTATGGTAGGAGATCTGCATTGACCTCTCATTTCTAGAAAATCACAAATAGATGTCATTGCATCATCATATGAGATTAGGTCAGAGGGCCAGACGTTCTGCACAAAACGTGTATCTCCCTTAAAAGGGAGTTTAAACATACCAATTAGGACTCTTTCAGTCAACACTATTTCTACTCCAGCAACATATGTTTTTAGATAAATTAGTCCATATTCAGCTCCTTTGAGAGACTGTAGATGAGCATAAACAAACGTATTACCTTGGAATAGACAGGAGCATTTAACTTCAACAATGCAGACCATCCCATAGTGGTAAAAATTTCTTCAATTGCCTTGGTAGAGGAGGAACTGGATTCCCAAGAGATGAGACAGCTAGGGGCAATCGATCTGCTAGCGTACAGAGAATTGTATCTCTCTTCAGTGGCTGCATTCTCAAAAAGAGAGGCATATGTCCTTTTTTATGAAGTCTTGACTTGATGAGTGAAAGTAGTCTTGCGAGCTTTCATCTTAAACCTCCTTGCAAGGCTAGAAGGAAGAAAATGAGAGACTGGTTTAGACTGAGGTGTAGAACCAGAAGGAACTAACACATTATCAGCATTAGGTTCTGGTTCTGGTTCTGATTCGAATACAGAGGCTGATATAAAGGGCGACTTAGGCTCAGTGCCTGGTTTAGAGGTTGAAAAAGAGTGATACTCATATGCGGAGGTATGAGAGGGAGAGTTAGGTTTGAGGCTTTCTGAAGGATTAGAATCAGAGGATGATGAAGATGGGTTAGCAGAATAGGACTTTTCAGGAGAGGGTAAAGGGGATTGAGGAATAGGAGATAAGGGTGGAGAAGGTGATGGAGAAGAAGGGTGAGAGGAAGGAGGTGCTTTNATACTTGCTTTTTCCCTTGAATTGTGGATCTCCTCAACAACCCTTCAAAGAGGAAATTTCCTCACCGTGCACAAGAAAAGTTCCCGACAAAGGCAAGGTTCACTTGTGACTTATTTGCACAGTAAAAGATATTTTCCACATCAGCAGAATGTTGCTTCGAAAACTAGGTGGAATAGATCATTCTTAGCTAGAACTAGTTCTTGAAGGCAGAACTAGTTCTTAAGACTTCATACTAACCTGTCTTGAAATAAACACTTAGAAACAAAACACAAGATTAGTCAAACATATAGTCATTTGTTATCATAAAAAATTGGTTTAGAGAATTGTGAAATTAATAATCTCTCCCTTTTTGATGATGACACATGATGAAGGAAAATCTCTCCCTGAATATAAGTATACTTCAGAACTAGTTCTGAAACTAGATCTAAAAGTAGTTTTTCAAAGCAATGTTTAAGAAAAGAGAGTTTTACAGAAACTGAGATAAACAGAGCAAGTAAAAACAGGACTAACAGTTTAATAAAAAAATCTCAGGTTTTCTCCCCCTTTGTCATTATCAAAAGGACAAGGGAGAGTAATTAGACAACCACAAGAAATAACGATAAGATGAAAAATAAGAATAACCAACAAAAGGAAATGGCAAAAAATTTAAAAATTCACAAAGTTAAGAAACAACAAAATTCAAAACTGGTAGAACCAATGTATGATGCATGAGATGCAACAAAAGAGATGACATCTTAAGCTGAGAAATTACCAAATGTTCTACATATTTAACTGAAATTGGGACATAGAAAAATAAGGCCTAGGAAGTAGATGGATGAGACGATTTCAAAGCTGTCAATTCTGCCTTGGTATGTGCCAACTATTTCTCAACCACAGTTAAACGAGCAGAACAGTCAAAAGATAAGGTCTGAAAATAGTTGAGCTGCCTTTCAATCTGATTGGCTAGTTCTTCTGGTTTAACAGAAGCTATCCATTCAACATGATCCACTTGCTGGGAAGGGGGAACTGGTTTCACTGAAGCTTTGGCCTTCTTAGCAGGTTTTCAAGAAGTGGCAAGAGTAAAAGTAGTCCTCTTGGGTTGAGCAAACATGGAACTGTCAAAGGGATTCTCAATTGGTTTTGATGCAGGAAAAACTCGTTTAAGAACCAATTTAGGAGGAAAGGGCTTTGCAGTGAACTGGGATAAATCTACCTTGAAGAACTAGCATATCTTAACAATGAGCATACCATAGGGCAAACTAGTTTTAGTCCTAGTTGCCTTGACAGAAGATGTCATTGTGCTTAAAATTAGCCTAGGTAGATTTAATGGCAATTGGTGTTTCAAATGATACAACAAATAGAGGTCAGGAGTAGAAAAATCTGTGTGACTACCAGCTCGAGGCAACATATGGGTAGTGACAATCTTAGCTAAGGTTATGGTTATAGAATCAAAATAATGTATGGTAGGAGATCTGCATTGACCTCTCATTTCTAGAAAATCACAAATAGATGTCATTGCATCATCATATGAGATTAGGTCAGAGGGCCAGACCTTCTGCACAAAACGTGTATCTCCCTTAAAAGGGAGTTTAAACATACAAATTAGGACTCTTTCAGTCAACACTATTTCTACTCCAGCAACATATGTTTTTAGTTAAATTAGTCCATATTCAGCTCCTTTGAGAGATTGTAGATGAGCATAAACAAACGTATTACCTTGGAATAGACAGGAGCATTTAACTTCAGCAATGCAGACCATCCCATCGTGGTAAAAATTTCTTCAATTGCCTTGGTGGAGGAGGAGCTGGATTCCCAAGAAATGAGATAGCTAGGGGCAATGGATCTGCTAGCATACAGAGAATTGTATCTCTCTTCAGTGGCTGCATTCTCAAAAAGAGAGGCATATGTCCTTTTTTATGAAGTCTTGACTTGATGAGTGAAAGCAGTCTTGCGAGCTTTCATCTTAAACCTCCTTGCAAGGCTAGAAGGAAGAAAATGAGAGACTGGTTTAGACTGAGGTGTAGAACCAGAAGGAACTAACACATTATCAACATTAGGTTCTGATTCTGGTTCTGATTCGAATACAGAGGCCGATATAAAGGGCGACTTAGGCTCAGTGCCTGGTTCAGAGGTTGAAAAAGAGTGATACTCATATACGGAGGTATGAGAGGGAGAGTTAGGTTTGAGGCTTTCTGAAGGATTAGAATCAGAGGAGGATGAAGATGGGTTAGCAGAATAGGACTTTTCAGGAGAGGGTAAAGGGGATTTTGGAATAGGAGATAAGGGTGGAGAAGGTGATGGAGAAGAAGGGTGAGAGGAAGGAGGTGCTTTGAGAAGCAAAGGAACCAATTTTTCAGAGATTGGTTCAATAATTGGGGCAAAGGGAAAACCCTTGAATGGAGGCAAAGAAGAAAAGGTTTGCATTTTACCTTTGCCTTTGGCTTTTGCAGCACCAAGGTGCCTGGAATGTTGGATCAGCAAAGCAATTTCTGGAGTTTCTTATGAGGAGGAAATAAGCCTTGGATGGCAATGGGAGCTTTTTGTGAACTGCGAGCTCTTGCCTTACCTTTAGATTTAGCCATCAGTCTTTAGTTAGCTTTTCTTCTTTCCATGACCTTAACTAATGAAGAATGTGCAGCACAAAATTATAGTTGGACACAGAGAATGACACCACTAAGGCAGTAACAGAGAATGTAGAGAAAGGAAGTTACAGAACAGAGAATGAGAAATGTTAGGGTGAAATTCAAAAGAGGAAGAGGAAGAGGAAGAAGAACACGGGGAAGACATAAGACAAAATGGGGCGTTTTGACCAAAAGCTCAAAAGGTAGTTGAGTGAAACGTGCATTTTGGCCAAAGGCTTAACCATGAGGGCCAAAAAAGGAATGAGGCCCAGAACTAAATTTGGTAAGAAACCAGACCAAAAGAGATTTGATAAAGATTTAAAGCAAACCCAACATTATTGGCCCAAAAAGATTTTTCTGAAACCTTTTATAATAAAAAATCCAGTGAGATGAAGATAAAAAAAAAAAAAAATGTGGCAGACTTTAAAAAATAGGATCAAATGCACACTTGGGCAGAAAAAAATTTCAACAATTCTATGCCAAGATACCAGAAACATACTTAGAAAATATGAGCATTAATTAGCTTAAGATACGGACAAGATAAAAGAAGGAGATGATATGCATGAAAACAAAATGCAAAGATGATGAAAGCAATTAAGACCAATGAAGCATTCCTAATTCATGTCTAAGAAAAGAAAATATTTCTTTAGCTAGAGCTTTGGTGAAGATATCAGTAGTATGATCTTCAGTACTACCAAAAGAAAGTTCAATCTCCTTTCATGACATGATCTCTAAGAAAATGATGTTTTATGTCTATATGCTTGGTCCTAGAGTGCTGAATTGGATTTCTAGCAATATTAATAATAGAGTAAACCTACATTTGAGTCTTCGAAAGATTGGACTTTCAACAAAATCGTCCCTCAAAGATGGAAAACAACAAATTAGTCCTCAAAAGATAGGACATCCATAACAAAATGGTCATTTGTTAGTTAGGGCTGGTAACAGGTAACGGAATTGCTGATGTGGCACCGTTAAATGCTGAGGTAACACGTTAAATGCTTATGTGACATTTTTAATTTTTAACATTAGCATATGACGTGGATTTAATAAGAAAAAAAAGCTTGAAAAATGCACAATTGGTGCAATGCGGCGTTGTTTGCTATGTTTTTTTGAATTTTTATTTTAGTTGGGCAGCATCTTCCTCCCTTGCTCCGAACCCTAGGCCCAAATTGAAGAACTTTTGAAGACCAACCGAAGCCCCCACCACAGTTGCGTCCTTGGAATATTCTCTTTGCAGGTACTGTTCGAATTGATTTTGTTATACCTTCTAGTTTATATTTTCAATCCTTGTTAACTTTGGGGTTGCACCCGGCGATATCACTGACACTATCAGTATCAGGCTCTTTGATATTCTCAAGTTGTACCCTGTCCCTATCCCTGCCACAGCCTCAACTGCCCATCTTCGGTACTCCATGGAAAACCGTATTGCTTCCTCTTCTAACCCGCTGGTATGTTACATCCCTCCGTTTGGTCGCTGAGAAAATGCCTGAAACAAGCACATTTTTTTTGTCCCTCTTACGCTAATTGCCAAGAAAGAATCAAATATTTGATAGAATCATTAGCAGAAAAAAAAAAAAAAAAAAAAAAAAANAAAGAGCTTGCTTTTCGAAACCTCAATAGGGTTTCTTTCTTTTCTCCCAAACTTTTTTTCGTCGGCGACCAGATAGATGCTCCTTATTATATCTGTAATGATTTTGTGTTAATAATATAGTATGGGTGCCGTGATCAGGATCAGGAGAACTCAATTGAAGAAGAATTTGACTTGATATATGGCTCTGAATCGGGTTGGGTTGAAGCTCGAACTTCATGTGATCACCTAGCCTCGTTATGTGCTGATCTCACCCACATTCCAACCCCGGATACTCCCTGCAACAGGTTATTTATGCTAATTCTTGATTCTTAAAGATTAAATCCCATCAAATGCTTTTATGATCCAATACCATTCTGATTGAGTGTGAGTGAGCCGGGGTTTTCAAATTTTTTATGAAAACCTCTTTAGGTTCAAGTTCAAAACAATACATTGCCTTCTATGACATGGTTCATGTTTCAATTTTAGCCTAATATGGAAAAAAAAAAAAAAAGTGTAGTATTAGTATGGAAAATCATAGAGACACTCCGAATAAACATGACAATTTACTATACCTTGTTTTTAAACGAAAAAAAAAGGTGTTTCATCATTTGTTTGGATTACACAACTTGTTA
>QAOA01000148.1:0-25266 GCA_003255065.1 Cercis canadensis
CATTCACTCAAATGGAGACATTTGATTCAGAGTTTCAGACTCACCCTTTTCTCTTTCTTTGTCTTTTACAAGACTCACCCTTATATTTGCATCATGTGAAGCCAAATGCTTCATCTTTCTCTATCAACCACACGTATCAGCAAGATTTTTTTTTCCCCTTCATTATTATGTAACTGTTTACCCTATTAATTTCTACGTACATGGTTATTAAAAACTTGCACCCACCCTTCCTACGCAAAATAAAAAGTAATAAATGAATGAATTAATAGAAAGGACAGTATTAGAGTTAATTATACTTAACCAGAGTTAATTGTTATTAATGCCACCACCACAACGGATGCATTCAATACAAAAAAAGTGTTCGAAATAAAATCATTTTTGAAATTTTATATCATTCAACTTAAAAAATTTAAAATGTTATAATGCTTCATCTTTATCTATCAACCACACGTATCAGCAAGATTTTTTTCCCCCCTTCATTATTATGTTACTGTTTACCCTATTAATTTCAACGTACATGGTTATTAAAATCTTCCACCCACCCTTCCTCCGCAAAAATAAAAAGTAATAAATGAATGAATTGATAGGAAGGACACTTTGCCACCCCCACCACGGATGNGGAAGGACACTTTGCCACCCCCACCACGGATGCATTCAATCCAAAGAAAGTGTTAAATATAAAATTATTTTTAAATTTTAATATCATTTCAAAAATTGATTGAACTCAGCCGTTTTATATTTAACAGAAACTGAAATAGGGTTCTTTTAATACTTGTGAGGGAAAAAACAGAAAAAGACAACAAAAAAAAATATTGGCCACCAAAAAAAAGTTTTTTCGATTTTTTTTTTCAAAATGATGTCACATTATAATCTTTCTTAGGAAAATAAGTGGTTTTTACCACTTTGTTTTATTCAACCACTTTTTTTTTTTCTTTGAATCCAAGCAAAATTTTGACAAGATTTATGTAATCAAATAGCAATGATCACTTTGACAAAGTTGTCTATCCCATTTTTCTTGGATAATTCTTGTATTGGGTTTGTACGTAATCTTCCTATTCAATAATACATTCTTGATAATTTTTTTGGCCCTATACATGTCATCATACACATATTCAAGTGAAGGCTTCTCATCACTATCAATAATTCTTAGCATGCGAATAAGTAGAGACACAACTTTAATAATAAGTTCACAATAAAACCAAAACCTTACCTCTAAAACAATCTCCATAAACCCTAACAGAACCCTAAATTATTTAATTTCTCTAACAAAGAAATTCCTTCCCTTCACTTACATCTCTAACTTGGGTTGGGAGTGGCTGGCCCATAACTTGGCAACTTTGCAAGCATTAAGCAATGTTGAGCTCAAACTGGACTGGTTGAACTGGACTAAAAGTACTTTGTGTGCCTTCAAATTATAAGATCTCAATTTTTTTATAAGATCTATAAACACGTTATACTTTGTGTGCCTTCAAATTTGAGAATAGGAAACTCTGGTTAAAAGAATATAGCTATTTACAACAAAATCCTACCGTGAAAATTGATTTCAAATGAATGTGCCTTCAAAAACACATTTATTTAGCAATTACCTTAACTTTTTCACTGATATGATACCATTTATTATATAAAATCGTGCATTATATGTTTCTACTAAATATTAGGCTAAATAGCTGTACTGTTCCTAACACTTAGTATACAGATTTGAGTTTTCTGTGTATATAAATTACGTATACATCCAATTTCAAGAAAATAGTAGAATCAGCACAATTTAAAAAGAAAAGTGAAAACATATGTAATTATAGCTGAGACTGAGAGTAGACATACAAGAAGTCAAAGACTTGGTGAAGTCTTGGGGCCTAATTCTATAAGACCTAGGCCGACCTCAAACGAAATGATAAGGATTGGTTTTTCTTATGGGCTTTAGAATTGAGCTAAGGCCATCTCCTCATAAGGATCTTTTGTCTTAAGATTTCTTACACCGTTGTTGGGTCTATAGGGCAAAAGTTGCATAAAAATTGTAAAATTATTTTAGGAAAAATTGCACTCAATGATCCAAAGTTTTAAAACTGGATTGGATCGGTACTTGATTTGAAAAGTGGTTGATATAATCGGTGAGACGGTTTACCTAATAAAAATCGGTGTGAATCGAAGCGAACTAGTACCGGTTTTTAATAACCGGCAAATTACAAAATTGGTTTTTTTTTTTTTTTTTTTTTAATCCTGCTGAAACGGCGTCGTGTTCTCCATTTGAAATTAAAAACTCTCACCCTCCCCTTCAATTTTTCCCCAATTCTCTTACTCCCTCACTGAGTCCCTCTCTTCAAGCTTGCCCGGCCTCACCCTCACAGACTCACGGCCTTACCCTCAAGGCACTGCGCCACCACCGGCCAAGGTTCTCTGTCATCAGCGTCAATTTCGCTGCCAGTAAGACAACAATGTACTCTCTTTTTTTCCCCTATTTAGTTGTCGATTGAGGTTGGAAGGGATGGGAGAGTAGAAATCTATGTTAATCGAAGAAGGGTTTCGAGCCACGGATATAAGGGGTAGATGGAGATAGAAAGGGAGCCGAGAGCGAGAAAGATATGGGCGTGGCCTGTGGGGTGCTCCAAGTCAAAGTGGTTCGTGTCCATCTAAGAAGCTGGTTCATGTGAATTGGGGCTTTGTTCCATGAATCTGATGTGTTAGGGTGCTTGGTATGTGGCATAGATGAGAAGGTAGTGATCTATGAGCGAGAGAGAGAATGGTTCATGGTTGCATTCTAATATTTTTTGATGCTGTAATTCAATGTTTCCTACTACAGGAGTGCTGTACAGGTTGATTTACTGTTATATGAATCATTGAAGCAATTTGATCCTATTACAATTTTGCAGATTGGAATTGTATATTATTGTTTGTAAATGCTTTGCTGGTTTAAAAAAGACTCCAAAGATACTATTATAAATGCACATCAGAAAGTTACTCTATATTAGCCTTTTCGTAAGCATGTTGCTCAAAGATTGATAGCTTTAGCTAGAGACATGAGTTTAGATTTGAGAATCTGCAGGTTTTCAACCTGGATGTGACGTATTAAATAAGGTCATTAGCATCTAATTCTCCATTGATAAAGACTTTTCCACATTATATTATATGGTATAATCTCTCTCTTTTATTGACAAAACCTTGTCATGTCCTGATTATAGTTTACAGAACTTCCTAGAATTTTCTCTTTGTTTTTATTTTAATGCTTCTTTGTTCTATTTTATTTTGCTGATTTTTGGCATATGCATGAAGCAAGCATGATGTTCATCCACTAAAAGGTGAAGAACAGTGACTTGTTGATGAGTAGAAAGCCAAGTGTAGCTATGTGCATCAAACTTCAATCTCTTTCATTATCTGTACAATTATGATAATGGCTATGGAATAGCTGTAGTGAGTGCTTCATTTTACAAATTTATTTCACAAAAGTTCCATAAGCTTGGAGTTCTAGTTATTTAGAAGGTTTGCTTATTTCCAACGTTTGGTTTTGGCCTATGTATTCTTTGTGTTTTCTACTTTTTTCTTTGGTGGTATTGGTTTTGGATTCAATGGTATATTGGCTGGTTAAGTGAGGTGAGGGAGAGTGACTTTGATCCTAGAATAGCATAGCTTTAGTATGAATTTTGGTTACTCTTCTTTTGAGATGAAAATGAAGTTCCAAGCTCAAATTTTTCCATATGGCCACACTTGTTTCTTCATATAAATGACATAATGCCCAGTGACCCCTGCTTATAAATCTTGGCCTATGTTTGTGTATTTGACTTATTTGGTTTATGATTATGGGTGATAACTTGTGCATTTTATTATATATTTGGTTTTGATGGTTTTAAGACTACGTATTTTAATTTTTAAGTTTGAGATGTTCACTTATGAGTTGAGTTTGATGATTTGTTCTTTATCTTTCATGTTTTCTTTTTGAATCTTTAATTTGAAAAAAGCTTCGGTTATACCGGTCCAACTGGTGTTTTGGCAAAACCGGCTCACTCATCGGTCCGATTTATATTTAACAGAAATTGAAATAGGGTTCTTTTCATACTTGTGAGGGGAAAAACAGAATAATACAAGAAAAACATCCCTCATATGTTTGTGTGTTTGACTTATTTGGTTTATGATTATGGGTGATAACGTGTGTATTTTACTTATGTATTTGGTTTTGATGGTTTTAAAACTATGTGTTTTAGTTTTTAAGTTTGAGATTTTCACTTTTGAGTTTGATGATTTGTTCTTTATCTTTCATGTTTTCTTTTTGAATCTTTAATTTTGAAAAAAGCTTCGGTTATACCGATTCAACCGATATTTTTGGCTAAACCAGTTCACTCACATGTCCAATTTTTAAAACCTTGGTTGTAGGTACATCAGATGAACATAGTTCCCAATAGTATATGAGATCAACCAACTGCTTATCAACAGCAAAATGTATGCCCTTACATAACATTCCACTACCTACTTGGCTGCACCATCTGGGCATATCCCAAATGTTTCCTTCAACCACTTCAGTCGGATCTTGGATCCTACAATCACACCCTCGTCTAGCACCACACCGAGTAGACGAACAACCTCCTGGTGCCACAGGGGTGATGACTTCTACCACCCACCGCTATCTCATCCACACGCAGCCTTAACAAGACTTTCACGTCCTATAGGGTGATGGTGCACTCTCCGAAAGCAAGTCATGTGGAACGTGTATGTCTCACGGCATCACCGCTCCACCAATACAAATATATACTCTATGTCTATCTACAATGGCCTAACAAATGCAATTGTGTCGAACCCTGCCATCCTCACATAGTGCATAACTCTCTTATCAGGCATCTGAATCTTGTGACTACGAGGGCACACTTGTCTCGATATCTAACATAAATCAAAGTAACAATTATTAGTACAAATTGAAACTAACAAATCAATCACACCAATTTAACATTATTAACTATAAATTTAAACTATCATATCAACTGTAATCTAATTAGAAGTAAACCTGGATATCTATTCAAAGGTGTTCAAGCTAGTAATGACTAACTAACAATACCCGTAAGGCCTTATATTTTGTGACATGTCCCAATGTCCGTACTCTTTTTATCTTGTTCTTGGATCCTTAAGCTCACAGAAAACAATCCTAGAAACCAATTCATGGTATTTACTGCAGTTCAATCCAAAAGCTTAAGTTTTTAAATAAATATTCACACTTAAAAATTTTGTAGGCTTGAATCATGGACAAATCCCCTCACAGCTTGGTAAAGAAAGTTTTAATACTATATCAAAAATTAATTCAACTAAAAAGTTTAAGCTACTAAATAAAGGTCTAAAAATAATTTTATATCTATCACTCACTACTTGTTGAGGTCACCTTGTTGTTCTTCTGCTCGATCCCTGATCCATCTGTATTTGTGAAGTACTGCTCATCACTATCTTCATCATTAGAAACATTCACGAAATGGGGCAAGAGGGATCTTTCCTCGCTCTTCCCCTCAAACAGGGTCCCACCAAGATCAGTATCCTGAAGCTGCAATGCAAATTCTAAGCCCCATACCAAATCGTTCATTGATGGCCGTTGATTCCCATCATCAACCAAGCAATTTAGTGCCATTTCAATGAATTTATTTAAACAATCAAGGTTGATGGTTCCTTTTAGAAATGGATCAACCATCTGATCAATCTCACTGTTCTTAAAGCATTTACGGACCCAATCCACTAAGCTTGCTTGCTGCTTGTCCACCACACGAATTACGGGTGGCCTCCCACACAATACCTCCAACAACACCACACCAAATGAGTACACGTCAGCTTTACACCTGTATGAAGATAATGCAGTCCTCACCTAGTGAGAAGTCACCGTTTTTTATTGTCAGTAAGAGATAGTCTTGCAGCCCACAAAGTTGACCATAAAAAGATAAGCTTTGAAATTGTACAAGCTCTAGAAGATAAGCTCAAGTTAGAAGATAAACTCAAGCCGAAATTCAAGTTTGACAAGGAAGCTAATATTCTAGTTTCTTCTAGTATTGTAATATTAGGCTATAAAAAGGCTTGTAAACCATGCACCACATGCATCAATATTTTTGGAGTGAAGCACATATTGAAAACATTTCCTCGTTTCCCTTGTATATGTATGAGTAGTTATTCTTTCTCTTCTTCTATTTTTCCCTTCAATTGGTATCAGAGTCCGATTATCAAACATATAGTTTGAGTGATTGCAGTCAGGGACTGTGCTACGAGGAGATTCTGCCAGAACATAGTTTGGGAATGTGATATTTGGTGGTTTGGAACCACGCTTGATTGGTAGAGTGCCGGGCACTAACCAATTACCATGGCGGATCTTGCATCTTCAACAAGCTTGATTGAGAAGTTGAACAACAACAATTATGATACGTGGAGCATCCGTATTCAGTACTATAAGCTTGGGCAAGATTTGTGGAGCGTTGTTGGTGGTGTAGAAACAACCCCACCAACTGACGAGGTGGAAAAGAAGAAGTGGAAGATTAGAGCCAGGAAAGCCATGTACGTGTTATCTGTCACCGTGGAGGATGAGTTCTTGCAACGAATTAAGGACTTCTCAACATTGAAGGAGGTCTGGGATACCTTGGCAACACTATTTACGAGGAAGAATGATGCAAAATTGTAACTGTTGGAGAATGAGCTCATGTCAACCGAACAAGGAGACATGTCGGTGAGTCAATATTTCACCAAAGTGAAATCCATTTGCAATGAAATTGCAAAAATGGATTCAGAGAGTGCAATTAACGAGGTGAGGAAATGGAGCATTATTATTCATGGATTAAATTCCAAATACCATGGAATAGTTATAGCTAATCGAGAATCGGCCAAAGAACCAACTTTGATGGAGCTAGAAAGTATCTTGGCCAATCAAGAAGCTTTAGATAAGCAAATGTCTAAAGTTTCAATAAAAGATGAGGATAGGGCTTTTTCTTTACCAATAAGAGAGTACCTAGAGAAGACATGACAACTGCAAAGTCTAGCAATGAAGGTGAAAACTCGAGTAGAAGACAACAAGGTTGGCAAAGAGGCTGACGTGGGAGAGGACGAGGTCTACAACGAGGGGGAGCTAGACAACCCTGATACAGAGATGACAGAGAAGAAAAGAAATATCACCGCAAAGATGACCAGTGCTACAAGTGTGGCAGGAAAGGTCATTTTGCATGAGATTGCCAAGCTAAGAAGGTAGAAGGTAATGCCGCTTCACTCCACAAGAATGAAAGTGAGGAAGAATGGGATTTTCAAGCATTGTTAGCTGTAGAAGAGTCTAGTTCTAATAAAGAACTAGATCATGGAGGACAACCCCAGTAGGACAATAGTGAAAAAATTACTGCAGTATGCATAGACAAACCAATAATGGAGATAACACTTGCTACGGTGAGTGACAAATCAATTAATTATGATGATGATTGGATTGTTGATTATGGCTGTTCCAACCATATGATTGTCGATGAGGAAAAACTCTCAAACATGTCAGAGTACAAGGGAGAATGAGTCGTGATGACAGCTAACAACTCTAGGTTGCCAATTGCCCATATTGGCAAGTCGGTTATCTTCCCTCGTTTCAGTTCACATCAGGTGCAGATGGACTTCAAAAATGCATTTCTGCATGGTGAATTAGATCGAGAAACAAGTAACAACTCACTATGTCTTTGTCAAGTACAAAAGCATAATATAGAGCAGCAGCAATGACAGCTCAAGAATGCACGTGGCTGATGCACTATTGCAAGATCTACATCAATCGACGAACTATGCAATAAAGTTATATTGTGACAATTAGTCAGCAGTCCAATTAGCTGAAAATCCTATTTTTCATGCCAGGACCAAACATGTGAAAGTACACTATCATTTTATTAGAGAAAAGGTATTGCAAGAAGACATACTGAAAATCCTGTTTTTCATGCCAGGACCAAACATGTGGAAGTACACTATCATTTTATTAGAGAAAAGGTATTGCAAGAAGACATCCAAATGAAATATATTAGAATTGAAGACCAAGTTGCAGATATATTTACCAAAGGGCTCGGTGGTTCGAAATTTGAAGAATTTAGAAGACAACTTGGTGTGACTACAAGATCCAAAATAAGTCCGAAATAAATAAAAAAAACGTTGAGCGGGAGTATTAAGAAGTCACAAATTTTTATTGTCAGTAAGAGATAGTCATATAACCCATCAAAGTTGACCATAAAAGGGTAAGCTTTGAATTTCTACAAGCTCTAGAAGATAAAGCCGAAATTCAAGTTTGACAAGGAAGCTAATATTCTAGTTTCTTTTAGGATTGTAACATTAGGCTATAAAGAGGCTTGTAAACCATGCACCTCATGCATCAGTATTTTTGGAGTGAAGCACATATTGAAAACATTTTTCCTCCTTTCCCTTGTATATGTGTGAGTATTTATTCTTTCTCTTCTTCTATTTTTTCCTTCACCTAGAGGCAGATCTCCAGCCGTTGCTTCCACCCAAGTGGAGGGCTATTCGAGTCATACAGATGGTCACGAAAGGTCCCACGAGCCATGAAATCGTATACGAGGATCATCTCGTTGCCATCGTTACAGTAACCAATGAGGGACACCAAATGGAGGTGGCGAAATTGAGAGAGCATCTTGATCTCGGTCTCAAATTCGTGTTGTTCGGAAGCTACTTTTTAATATGAGGGAAATTGGAAGAGAGGGATGAGGGAGGGCAAAAGACTCGTAAATAAACAAGTTGCTACTTGCGAGGAAGCTTGCGCTCAGGTTTTGATCATCACAGATTCTATAGCAAGCCTACTGAGTTGTTATTACTGGATCATTGACTACAATTTTTCCTAAAATGAATTTACAATGTTTATACAACTTTTACCCATTAGATTCATAGACGGTGGAAAAAATAATAACACAGAAGAAGATCCTTATATCAGGAGATGACATGGCCCAATTCTTAAACCCATACTACTTTCAAAATCAAATCCTTTTCATTTTGTATGAAGGCGGCCTAGGTCTTCTAGAATTAGGCCCATTTAAGCCAAGTCTTTGACTTCTTGCATGTCTACTCTAGCTATAATTACATATGTTTTCACTTTTCTTTTTAAATTGTGTTGATTCTATTATTTTCTTGAAATTGGATGTATACGTAATTTATATTCAGAGAACTCAAATCTGTGTACTAAGTGTTAGGAACAGTACAAATATATATATATATATATATATTTTATATTTTTTAGATATGAGACTAATTTTTGTTTATGACAAAAATAATAATCAATAAATCACTTTCAAAAAGTGTGACTCAAATGACGAATTTTAAATTTTTGGCCTAGAACTCTTTAGAGCTCAACTTATTTTCATTGAGTCAATATCTTGTTGATAATAGTACAACTATTTACCCGAATATTTAGAGGAAAATATATAATGCATAAGTAATTATATGATACTAGGTATAATGTAAGTGAAAAAGTTTAAGGTAATTGCTAAAACTTTTTTCGATTGGAAATAATGGAAACACAGTCCAAAACTCTAGTTGTTGTAGACTTGTACTGGGAGGCAATGGACCACTCAAATTTTAGTAAATTATTTATTTATAAGTGCCTCAAAATAAAATATCTGTTAGTTGGTGCCACATACGATACCTTATTTTTGCTTGGGGCCGTGGGACTGTATTATATCATGGGGAAAATACCAAAATTGCCCAAGAATACAAAACTGGTTATTGTTCGCATAATTTCACTAGGTTTTGAAGTTGACTAGTTGTCATAGAGTAGGCTTTTTCTTCTTCTTTTTGTCATAGCCGTGTTTTCATTGTTGATAAAAATAATAACAAGTCAGTCAGCTTGGTAATTGCTACAGAATCTATCATGATCAAACTTGAAAGAAAGCTTCCTCGCAAGTAGCAACTTGTTTTTTTTTTTTTTTTTATGAGTGTTTTTCGTCCTTCCTCATCCCTAGCTTCCAATCCCTCTTGTTAAAAGACACTTCCGTACAACATAAAAATGACTTAAACAGACAGAAGAAAATAAAGCAAAGCAACTTCTGCTCTAAAATTACCTTCTAAACAATAGACACTCGGCTGCAATTATGGGGAACTTTAGCAGCACTATAGTCCTCATTAATATCAGTAACCCACCAATGATCAGCCTCTCTCTCCTGATATTGTTATTCCTCCAACATCTCTTAACTATTGGCGTAACCTGCTACGATCCTGTAGAAAATTTTGCAGTCAACTGCGGCTCCGCCGGTGACTCACCCACTACTTTACATACTCGAAACTGGACCGGAGACAATGGCTCAAAACTATTTTCACCTATTGAATCACAAAACCACCACTCATTATCCGCCAAAGCACTTCATTACCCTCCTTCGGTCGACCCAATCCCCTACAGCACTGCGCGCCTATCTCGCTCTGAATTCACATACTCCTTTTTGGTCACTGACGGCCAAAAATTCATTCGCCTACATTTTTTCCCTGCTTTATACGCCAACTTCGACCGTTCCAACTCCCTCTTCTCCGTGAAAGCCAACCGTTATACCCTTCTCAAGGACTTCAATGCTTCAGTCACTGCAGACAGTGATGACAACAGCGAGTATACAGTCTCAAGAGAATACTGCATCAACGTTGAACCAGGTCAGAGGCTAAACATAACCTTCATGCCCAGCCCTACTCACCCAGATGCCTATGCTTTCATCAACGGCATTGAGATAGTGTCCATGCCCACCGATCTGTATTACACAAATCCTAACGACCAATTAATCCTGCTTGTTGATCAACACATCGATTACCAGATCGAAAACAACAGTGCTCTGGAGACAGTATACAGAATTAACGTTGGTGGGGGGCAGATTCCGTCAGACAAAGACACCGGTATGTTCCGGTACTGGGACGATGATAATCACTACGTGGAGACGCTGCGTTCAAGAAGTACACCTGCTGGGTTTGCTTTAAAACTTAAAGACAACGGCCAAAATTACATTGCGCCGGACGAAGTATACTTGACTGCCAGGACCTACGGCATGAATGAGACCTCCAAATATAATTTGACGTGGGAGTTTGAAGTGGACTCAGGGTTTACTTATATGGTAAGGTTACACTTTTGTGAGTTTGAGCAAGATGTCCAAAATCCCGGGGACAGAGTTTTTCAGATTTTCATTGCTGACAATTTGGCTGCGGAGCTTGCTGATGTGATTTCGTGGAGTGGAGGAAATCTGATTCCCGTTCATCAGAACTACGCTGTGTATATATCGAGTAGAAGAAACTTGAAGAAACTGAATCTTTCAATTAAGTTGCAACCATACCCAAACAAGTTTAGCTCCTACAAGGATGTGATATTGAACGGGATTGAGATTTTCAAAGTAAACGACAGTAGCGGCAATCTCGGCAGTCCCAACCCCGATCCAAGTCCTTCTCCTCCGCCATCAGTGATGCCGTCCAGCAAACCAGAGAAAAAGCCGAAGAAAACGACGCTAGTTCTCATTGTCATCAGTGCCGCTTCAGTTATAATTTCACTATCTGTTATTGTTTTGTTAATTTTTCGGCGAAGTTCACGGCGGAGACATGTTTCCTTGGTGACCTCCAAATCAAGCAAGGGACAGGGTTCTTCATTGCCATCCGACTTGTGTCGTTACTTCACAATTGCTGAAATCAGATTGGCCACAAATAACTTCGATGACGTTTTGGTTATTGGGGATGGAGGGTTTGGTAATGTGTATAAAGGGTACATTGATGACGGTACGACACCCGTTGCAATCAAACGGCTCAAACCGGGTTCACAACAAGGGTCCCACGAATTTGAAACCGAGATCGAGATGCTCTCTCAGCTTCGCCACCTCCATTTGGTGTCCCTCATTGGTTACTGTAACGATGGCAACGAGATGATCCTCGTATACGAATTCATGGCTCGTGGGACCCTTCGTGACCATCTGTATGACTCGAATAACCCTCCAATTTCGTGGAAGCAACGGCTGGAGATCTGCCTAGGTGCAGCGCGAGGACTACACTATCTTCATACAGGTGCAAAGCACAATATCATACATCGTGATGTGAAGAGCAGCAATATTTTATTAGATGAGAAATGGGTGGCAAAGGTTTCAGATTTCGGCTTGTCCAAGATTGGACCCACAGGGATGTCCAAGTCTTACATTAGCACGGAAGTTAAGGGAACCTTTGGGTATTTGGATCCAGAATACTGCATGAATCAAAGGTTAACTCTGAAGTCTGATGTGTACTCTTTTGGTGTGGTATTGCTTGAGGTATTGTGTGGGAGGCGACCTTTGCTTCGTGCAGTGGACAAGCAGGAAGCAAACTTAGTGGACTGGGTCCTTGAATGCAATAAGAATGGGGAGATTAATCGGATGATTGATCCAGTCTTGAGGGGAACTATCACGCCCAAGTGTCTAAATAAATTCATTGAGATTGCATTATGCTGTTTGCTTGACGATGGAAATCAACGGCCATCAATGAATGTAGTGTGGGGCCTAGAGTTTGCACTGCAGCTTCATGAAGAGAGTATGGAGGGCACTGGACTTGATGGAACTGTGGTTGAGAGAAAGGGCGAGGAGCCCTCTTAACAAATATTGTGAATGATGATGAAGAAACTGATGTGCTGTTCACCAGTACTGATGAATCGTCAACTAAGTCTAAGACGAGCAAGATGACCACGAGCAGTAGTGAGGATCAAGCTTTGGTTTCTGGGAAGGTGTTCTCTGAGCTTAGAGACCCAAGAGCGCGATAAATGTAGCATAATGATATTACCCTTTTCTTCTCTTAATTAATTAGCCTCTTCTTTTGTAAGTGTAGGACCTTATTTGTAACAAGCTATATATAATATACTTTAAGAAGGAGAGTTTGGCATACATCAATCTTCAATTCCCTGTAATATTGAATTACGGGTATATAATATAATAAAATAGGCTTAAGGGGTATTTACAACGAGTTTGGTATTGTTTACAGGGCTATCGTCCTCTATACTCTTCATTTTTAGTAATGAAAATCCTATTTTTCAGAAAAAGAAAACTTTGAATTTTTCTTTTAGATTATAAAAGAGTGAAAAAGAATGTACATGATGATCGTATGACTATAAAAAAGTGTCACTAAACTAAAACTAAGAAAAATTATGTATGATGTAAACACTAATAGAGGTCAAGTCAGGCCAATATGTCGTTTCACTAGAGTACAAGTGAACCCATCTTCAATGCAAGTTCCGTGAAGCACATAAAGATAAAATGTTAGAATAGACCTTGTATCCGGTGCTTTACGCTTAGATTCTCAGTGTTTGGAATATATTCATATGTAAAAGTATATTTCCCAAAGACTTATCCAAGTCTTCCTCTCTCCATCACGTCGTGCTTCCCATGCATCTGATTTGCTCCTATTGGATTCATGTATAGCTGACCTGTGAAAAGGGGCAACTGTGCACTTTTGTTCAAATATGTGCTTAATGCATTAGGTAAATTTTTTGAGAGGGCCTATGATCATTGTCTCGTGACAATGTCTTAAGGCGGTTAACAACACTGTTCCTTTTTGTAAAATTGTTGCTAAAAGTTAATAAGGACATTTATTTGAGAATAAGCTAAAAAATCATGAAATTTTATCTGGTACACTTTTTTATAAAAAATTTTGATAGACAACTCCCAAGAGGTTAAATGCAAAACAAAATGAAATACAGCAGCTGTAATTTTGATTAATTCCAATGAGTAATAGTCTCATTTTCATCTGAAAACAAATACTTATTTTCTTACATAACACTGAAGATTTTCGTACACTAAAAAAATATATTGCCTTTATTTGATCACATAGTTTCCTAATATGAGATGTATAAAATTTGAGGGATATGATTGTCAAGTTGAAAATAAATATTGCCATGGAACTTATATATCTGGATCATTGAGTGCAATTTTTCCTAAAATAATTTTACAATTTTTATGCAACTTTTGCCCTCTAGATTCAACAACGGTCTAAGAAATCTAAGACAGAAGATCCTTATGAGGAGATTGCATAGCCCAACTCTAAAGCCCATAAGAAAAATCAATCCTTATCATTTCGTTTGAGGTCGGGCTAGGTCTTATAGAATTAGGCCCCAAGACTTCACCAAGTCTTTGACTTCTTGCATGTCTACTCTCAGTCTTAGCTATAATTACATATGTTTTCACTTTTCTTTTTAAATTGTGCTGATTCTACTATTTTCTTGAAATTGGATGTATACGTAATTTATATACACAGAAAACTGAAATCTATATACTAAGTGTTAGGAACAGGCCAACTATTTAGCCTAATATTTAGTAGAAACATATAATGCATGATTTTATATGATAAATGGTATCATATAAGTGAAAAAGTTTAAGGTAATTGCTAAATAAATGTGTTTTTGAAGGCACATTCATTTGAAATAAATTTTCACGGTAGGATTTTGTTGTAAATAGCTATATTCTTTTAACCAGAGTTTTTTCCCAGCTCACTAGTGTTGGCTGGTTGCCACTTCACCAACTCAGAAATCCAGTTGACATCCGGTGCACCATCTTATGGAGTTGCTCTATTTTTTTTATTGACAAAAAGTTTAGGATGAGGGGAGGCTATCTTATTCTAAGGCCTTGACATGTCACAGGCCTCAATGAGGGTTTATAATAATATTTACAGATTACATACTGAAGGAGGACTACTCACAATAGAATTCAAACATAAACATTACAAACGAAGTAATTTAAGTCTTACCAATTAAACTAACCCCTGTTGACGAGTTGGTCCATATAAATGTATAGAGTTTTTCACATATTTACTTATACATATATCTCTTCCAAACTTATCCGTTTACATTCTATTTTTCTACATTTCCATCTGTTCCTCTGTTTGTTTCTCTCAGCACAACTACTAATTGAGAGAGATCATGTACTTCTGAGACCAAGAAAACCTACTGACTTGTTATTACTGGATCATTGACTGCAATTTTTCCTAAAATTAATTCACAATGTTTATACAACTTTTGCCCATTAGATTCATTGACCGTGGAAAAAATAATAAGACAGAAGAAGATCCTTATATTAGAAGATGGCATAGCCCAATTCTTAAGCCCATACTACTTACAAAATCAAATCCATTTCATTTTGTATGAGGGCGGCTTAGGTCTTATAGAAATAGTCCCATTTTAGCCGGAAATAACCAAAAGGAGTCCCCCTAATCCTTATCACCAAGTCTTTGACATCTCTACTCTCAGCTATAATTACATATGTTTTCACTTTTTAAATTGTGCTGATTCTATTATTTTCTTGAAATTGGATGTATACATAATTTATATACCTAGAAAACTCAAATCTGTGTACCAAATATTAGGAACAGTACAACTATTTAGCCTAATATTTAGAAGAAATATATAATGCATGATTTTATGTGATAAATGGTATCATATAAGTGAAAAAGTTAAGGTAATTGCTAAATAAATGTGTTTTTAAAGGCACATTCATTTGAAATCAATTTTCACGGTAGGATTTTGTTATAAATAGCTATATTCTTTTAACCAGAGTTTTTTACCAGTTCAATAGTGTTGGCTGGTTGTCACTTCACCAACTCAGAAACCCAGTTGACATCCGGTGCACCATCTTATTGGTCCATATCAATGTATAGAGTTTTTCACATATTTATAGAATTCAGGCAATGGTTCAAACTTGCATGAATGTGTTTCCTCTGCAGATAGATACTCAAGGTAAGCAAGTACGTAAGGTGGGTGCATTGGCAAGCTCCTTACCCCGGAACGTTGAAACTCAATGTGGATGGCAGCAGTTTTGGAAACCCAGCAAGAGCGGGTTTTGGGGGTGTTATCCGCAACTATCAGAGTCTGTGCCAGGAATGGCTATCAGGAATGTGTTGCGGCTGTTGGAACAAAGGGATAGATCGTCTTGAGTGCGAGTCAGACTCCCTTCAAGATGCTGATGTCAATTTCCATTTTTATGGATGCATTATCAATGTATTGGATATCTACTGAGTAGAGATTGGTAAGTGATAGTGTCACATATGTTAAGAGAGACTAACCAAAGAGCTGATTTCACGATGAAACAAAGAGCAAAAAGTTAAATACGTTGGTTATCACATGATCAACCCCTTACAAATATTTCTCTTATTTTGGTGGCAGGTAGGATAGAAGTAATTTTCTCTAGTGTGTAGTTTTTTACCTAATAACTTTAATATTATTTATTAGAGTAAAACCCTTTTTTGATCCTTGAAAAATATTCTTACAAACATTTTAGTCCTCTGCCAGAGTTTGTTAGTGAGATTTGACAGAAATTGTCACGTGACACGTTAAATGCTGACGTGACCGTTAGTTGGTGACTTGGCAAGCTGATATAACATTTATGATGGTTGCTAGTGTGGCATATGTAAAACGACGCCATTTTACTAAGAGAATAAAACATGTCATCCTCACCCATACGGCATCGTATTGTGAAGAGTAAGAATTGGGCTATGCAATCTCCTCATAAGGAACTTTTGTCTTAAGATTTCTTACACCGTTGTTGAATCTAATGGGCAAAAGTTGCATAAAAATTGTAAAATTATTTTAGGAAAAATTGCACTCAATGATCCATATTATATAATTTCCATGGGAATATTTATTTTCTTTGAATTTGAGCATATTGCCACTAGCTGTATTATTTGTATTATTCACAATCTCTCCCTAAGGCATCTCATTATTTAAATTTAGGACTAATTTTAACAATAATACTCAACTTGATACAATCATATCCCTCAAATTTGTATACATCTCTTATTAGGAAACGATGTGATCAAACAAAGGCAATATATGTTTTGACACTCAAAGCACTTTCAACACAGTCTACATAGCTGCCTTACAATAAGCAAACCATGTACGTTTTCTTTCATTCCACAAGAACCATCAAGGCCCCACTACAAGCAATGATTCCGTGAAATTACACTAGTTAAGGTTAAGAAAAATAAAATAAAATTACACTAGTAAAACGGTGTATTATAAAATATATATATTAAAATTAAAAGGTTCATGATTATATTATAAAAAGTTCAAATGGTACATCACTCTTAAAATATTCTTGTAAGTTTTTACATGAAATAATATTTATTATTTTAATTCAACTTCTTTTTAATTGGTTGTTAGTAATAACATGCAAACTTGTCAGTGAAAATACTAACTATATGGATGTTATGTTTATATTTAAATATGATAATCATATTATATATAAAATATGAAAGTATTATGTCTGAAAGAAACCAGTAGAACTTTACAAGATTTTAAGAAAATTTGAATCTAATAATTTAGATAATGCTAAAAACAGGAACCCTAGAATCTCTCCTCCAGATGTGACTTAATCTCTGGGCTTAATGACTATCTATACACCTAATGACTTAATTAACTACATTGTAATTATCGCTCTCTTGGGTCCGAAAGCTCTGAAAACACCATCCCCAGAAGCCAATGTTTGCTTCTCACTATTGCTCGTGCTCATCTTGCTACTCTTAGACTTAGTTGACGATTCATCAGTACTCGTGAACAGCACATCAGTTTCTTCATCATCATTCACAATATTTGTTAAGAGGGCTCTCTCCTCGCCCTTTTTCTCAACCTTAGTTCCATCAAGTCTAGTGCCCTTCATACTCTCTTGAAGCTGCAGTGCAAACTCTAGGCCCCACATTACATCATTCATTGATGGCCGTTGATTTCCATTGTCAAGCAAACAACATAATGCAATCTCAATGAATCTATTTAGACACTTGGGTGTGATAGTTCCCCTCAAGACTGGATCAATCATCCGATTAATCTCCCTATTCTTATTGCATTCAAGGGCCCAGTCCACTAAGTTTGCTTCCTGCTTGTCCACTGCACGAAGCAAAGGTCGTCTCCCACAATACCTCAAGCAATACCACACCAAAAGAGTACACATCAGACTTCAGAGTTAACCTTTGACGCATGTAGTATTCCGGATCCAAGTATCCAAGGCTACCCTTAACTACAGTACTAATGTGAGACATGGACATCCCCGTGGGTCCAACCTTGGACAATCCAAAATCCGAAACCTTTGCCACCCATTTCTCATCTAACAAAATGTTTGTCGTTTTAACGTCGCGGTGAATGATATTGTGTTTCGCACCCGCATGAAGATAGTGTAGTCCTCGAGCTGCACCTAGGCAGATCTCTACCGTTGCTTCCACAGAAGTGGAGGGTTATTCGAGTCATACAGATGGTCACGAAGGGTCCCACATGAAGATAGTGTAGTCCTCGCGCTGCACCTAGGCAGATCTCCAGCCGTTGCTTCCAAGAAAGTGGCTGGCTATCAGAGTCATACAAATGGTCACGAAGGGTCCCACGAGCCATGAAATCGTACACGAGGATCATCTCGTTGCCATCGTTACAGTAACCAATGAGGGACACCAAATGGAGGTGGCGAAGCTGAGAGAGCATCTCGATCTCGGTTTCAAATTCGCGGGCTCCTTGTTGTGAACCCGGTTTGAGCCTTTTGATTGCAACGGGTGTGGTACCGTCATCAATATACCCTTTATACACGTTACCAAATCCCCCAATTCCAATAACTAAAATGTCATCGAAATTATTTGTGGCGGCTCTGATTTCAGCAATTGTGAAGTAACGACACAAGTCGGATGGCAATGAAGAACCCTGTCCCTTGCTTGATTTGGAGGTCACCAAGGAAACATGTCTCCGCCGTGAACTTCGCCGAAAAATTAACAAAACAATAACAGATAGTGAAATTATAACTGAAGCGGCACTGATGACAATGAGAACTAGCGTCGTTTTCTTCGGCTTTTTCTCTGGTTTGCTGGACGGCATCACTGATGGTAGAGGAGAAGGACTTGGATCGGGATTTGGACCGCCGAGATTGCCGCTACTGTCGTTTACTTTGAAAATCTCAATCCCGTTCAATATCACATCCCTGTAGGAGCTAACCTTGTTTGGGTGTGGTTGCAACTTAATTGAAAGATTCCGTTTCTTCAAGTGTCCTCTACTCCATATATACACAGCGTAGTCCTTATGAACGGGAATCAGATTTCCTCCACTCCACGAAATCACATCAGCAAGATCCGTAGCCAAATTGTCAGCAATGAAAATCTGAAAAACTCTGTCCCCAGAATTTTGGATTTCTTGCTCAAACTCACAAAAGTGTAACCTTACCATATAAGTAAACCCTGAGTCCACTTCAAACTCCCACGTCAAATTATATTTGGAGGTCTCATTCATGCCGTAGGTCCTGGCAGTCAAGTATACTTTGTCCGGCGCACTGTCATTTTGGCCATTGTCTTTAAGTTTTAAACCAAACCCAGCAGGTGTACTTCTTGAATGCAGCGTCTCCACGTAGTTATTATCATCGTCCCAGTACCGGAACATACCGGTGTCTTTTTCTGACGGAATCTGCTCCCCACCAACGTTAATTCTGTATACTGTCTCCAGAGCACTGTTGTTGTCGATCTGGTACAGGATTTTTCGATCAACAAGCAGGAATTCTTGGTCGTTTGGTTTTGTGTAATACAGATCGGTGGGCATGGACACAATCTCAATGCCATTTATGAAAGCATAGGCATCTGGGTGAGCAGGGCTGGGCATGAAGGTTATGTTTAGCCTCTGACCTGGTTCAACGTTGATGCAGTATTCTCTTGAGACTGTACCCTCGCTGTTGTCATCACTGTCTGCAGTGACTGAAGCATTGAAGTCCTTGAGAAGGGTATAACGGTTGGCTTTCACGGAGAAGAGGGAGTTGGAACGGTCAAAGTTGGCGTATAAAGCAGGGTAAAAATGTAGGCGAATGAATTTTTGGCCGTCAGTGACCAAAAAGGAGTATGTGAATTCAAAGCGAGATAGGCGCGCAGTGCCGTAGGGGATTGGGTCGACCGAAGGAGAGTAGTGAAGTGCTTTGGCGGATAACGAGTGGTGGTTTTGTGATTCAATAGGAGAGAAGAGTTTTGAGCCATTGTCTCCGGTCCAGTTTCGAGTATGTAAATTATTGGTTGAGTCACCGGAGGAGCCGCAGTTGACTGCAAAATTTTCTACAGGATCGTAGCAGGTAACACGGATAGTGAAGAGGTGTAATTGCATGAATAACAATATCAAGATAGAGAGGTTGATCATTGGTGGGTAGGTTATAATGGGAACTTTGTTGTTGCTAAACTTAATCATAGTTGCAGGCTCGCAAGTTTCAATTGTAGAGCATAGGGTGCCTTGTTTTATTTTCAGTTTTTGTTTTCCTTTTTATGTTTTACGGAGCTTCTTTTAAGACGAGGGAGGTTGGAAGGTAGGGAGGGATGAGGAAGGAAGAAAAAAGTAAAAACAGTCAACCAAACATGTTGCTACTTGCGAGGAAGCTTCTTTCAGGTTTTGATGATCATGGCAGATTCTATAGCAAGCCTACTGAAAATAGTTTGCGTAATATATATAAGTAGCTAAGATAAAATAATCCCTCCGCGGTTATAGCAAAGCGAAAAAAAAAAAAANGAAAAAGCCTACTCTATGACAACTAGTCAACTTCAAAACCTAGTGAAATTATGCGAACAATAACCAGTTTTGTATTCTTGGGCAATTTTGGTATTTTCCCCATGATATAATACAGTCCCACGGCCCCAAGCAAAAATAAGGTATCGTATGTGGCACCAACTAACAGATATTTTATTTTGGGGCACTTATAAATAAATAATTTACTAAAATTTGAGTGGTCCATTGCCTCCCAGTACAAATCTACAACAACTAGAGTGTTGGACTGTGTTTCCATTATTGCCAATCGAAAAAAGTTTTAGCAATTACCTTAAACTTTTTCACTTACATTATACCTAGTATCATATAAACTTATGCATTATATATTTTCCTATAAATATTCGGGTAAATAGTTGCACTATTATCAACAAGGTGTTGACTCAATAAAAACAAGTTGAGCTCCAAAATATTCTAGGCCAAAAATTTAAAATTCATCATTTGAGTCACACTTGTTGAAAGTGATTTATTGATTACTATTTTTGTCATAAACAAAAATTAGTCTTATATCTAAAAAAATATATATTTGTACTGTTCCTAACACTTAGTACACAGATTTGAGTTCTCTGAATATAAATTATGTATACATCCAATTTCAAGAAAATAATAGAATCAACACAATTTAAAAAGAAAAGTGAAAACATATGTAATTATAGCTAGAGTACACATACAAGAAGTCAAGGCTTGGCTTAAATGGGCCTAATTCTAGAAGACCTAGGCCGCCTTCATACAAAATGAAAAGGATTTGATTTTGAAAGTAGTATGGGTTTAAGAATTGGGCTATGTCATCTCCTGATATAAGGATCTTCTTCTGTGTTATTATTTTTTCCACCGTCTATGAATCTAATGGGCAAAAGTTGTATAAACATTGTAAATTCATTTTAGGAAAAATTGTAGTCAATGATCCAGTAATAACAAGTCAGTAGGCTTGCTACAGAATCTGTGATGATCAAAACCTGAGCGCAAGCTTCCTCGCAAGTAGCAACTTGTTTATTTACGAGTCTTTTGCCCTCCCTCATCCCTCTCTTCCAATTTCCCTCATATTAAAAAGTAGCTTCCGAACAACACGAATTTGAGACCGAGATCAAGATGCTCTCTCAATTTCGCCACCTCCATTTGGTGTCCCTCATTGGTTACTGTAACGATGGCAACGAGATGATCCTCGTATACGATTTCATGGCTCGTGGGACCTTTCGTGACCATCTGTATGACTCGAATAGCCCTCCACTTGGGTGGAAGCNTAACATATCTAATAGGAAAAGCCCTAAACTTATATTTGCATCATGTGAAGCCAAATGCTTCATCTTTATCTATCAACCACACGTATCAGCAAGATTTTTTTCCCCCTTCATTATTATGTAACTGTTTCCTCTATTGATTTCTACGTACATGGTTATTCAAAACTTCCACCCACCCTTCCTCCGGATGCATTCAATCCAAAGAAAGTGTTAAATATATAATTATTTTTGAATTATAATTTCATATCAAGAATTGATTGAACTCAGCCATTTTATATTTAACAGAAACTGAAATAGGGTTCTTTTCATACTTGTGAGAGGAAAAACAGAATAATACAAGAAAAACATACGTCACCAAAAAAATTTGTTCCCATTTTGTTTGTTAAAATGATGTCGGATTATAATCATTCTTAAGAAAATAAGTGGTTCTTACCACTTTATTTTATTCAACCACTTTTTTTTTTCTTTGAATCCAAGCAAAATTTTGACAAGATTTATGTAATTAAATAGCAATGCTCAAAATAAAAATAGGGAGAAAAGTGAAATAGAAAAGTATCCCGTTTAATGACAAGATTTTTCTAAGACTTTTCTAAATTCTTTGTCACCGGACCTAGAACTGTGATATTAGAATTAGAATTTGGACCTTTCAGCAAAAAAAACAAAGGAAGGTTAGAATCAGGACCACCTTGGGTTCCCACTCTATGGCCTTACTCTCTAAGCTTAGGGCAAAAGAACAAACTGAGATGCAATGTAGATAATAATTGAATGGCTGATACCATAATGTGATATTAAGTTATTAACCATTCTTTCTTAAGTTAGTAACACTGTCCTTTTGTAGAACTTAATACAAAAATTCGTTTTTCATGAAAATAATTTTTGAAATATAATTTTTTGTGAAGAGAATTATGTAAAAGTGTAAAAGAAATTGAGAAAGAAAATACTCAAAGGAGTTGGTATAGCGATTAGAGAAGCATGTGATATGTAGCTCATCACATGTTAGATTCCTATACCATGCATATGCAATTTCTTGAGGTTAGGCCACAAGGAGTTTCTTTGTAAATCCCTTAATCTTGATGAGGAAAAATCTGCCTTTAATCATACCGAGAAGATAGATTAGTCAAGTTGCGTTTAAAATGTGAGAACTGATAACTTACAAGAATATTCAAATTGCAGAAAAGTTGTAAAATTGAAATTGAGCTCAGGTACCGCAGTGCCACTATTAGATAGCTACCACACCTTTACAATTCTCTATTAAACTTCCTTCCTGCCACCCAGATTTCAATAACTTAGGACTTAACAAGAAGATCGTATTGTGTTTTAAACTGCGGTGAAGGGGAAAAAAGCATACAACTAGGGAGAAAAGCCAAATAAAATGTAAATGATAGTTGAGCACCAGCTAGGGCGCAATTCTGGAGGAGAGATTCTAGGGTTCCTGTTTTTAGCATTATCTGAATTATTAGATTAAAACTTCCATAAAATCTTGTAAAGTTTTACTGGTTTCTTTCAATTTAGATGTAGACATATATGTTTAGGTTCACAGGGGGCATGTAGCTGAGTGGTGGGTGCAAATGAATAGACTCATAGAAATGGTCCCGATTAGTGTTCCGGAGTCACATCCTTCTACTGGTTGTGCTTGTCGAACTTTCACACTCAGAAAGACAACTTATTTCCTGCTGCGTGCGTTAGACGTCATTCTATATCGTGTAGCTATGTGATGGACCACTAATATTGTTTGAGAACTAGCTAGGTCCACCTTTTGTTCCTAGTCTATGGCTTTGAATTAGATCCATTACCTAAAATTCAATTGTATTTTTTTTTTTTCAGTTATAGCTTCCGAATTCCTATTATATGCTTATTCTTTGAGTTGGTCTCTCCTTCGGATATGAGTGAAAGATTTACATCCTGATTTCTTCAGAGTAATAATATTGTTGTCACTAAATTTATCTTTGCGCTTATAATGTGCTGATATACGTACAAGAATATATTCATATTAGAAAATTTTTATAAAAGTGAAATTGATAAAAAGTGCGTAAAATAATGCCCATATGTTAGCTAGCTAGTTAGCACACATTTTCCTTTTACCCTCTAAAATTTTACGCAACCAATCAGGTTTAAATAAATTCCAGACTTAATAAAAAGATCATGTTGTGTGTTGAAGTCCGCAAAGCAAGTTGACACTGGAATATGGTTCTTTTCATACTTGTGAGGGGAAAAATAGAAGAATACAAGAAAAACATCGGCCACCAAATTTTTTTTTTTCTGATTTTGTTTTCAAATGATGTCGGATTATAATCTTTGGTTATTACCACTTTGTTTTATTCAACAACTTTTTTTTTTCTTTGAATCCAAGCAAAATTTTGACAAGATTTATGTAATTATAGAGCAATGATCAAAATAAAAATAGGGAGAAAAGCGAAATAGAAAAGTATCCCGTTTAATGACCAAATTTTTCTAAGACTTTTCTGAAGTCTTCGTCACGGGACCTAGCTAGTCACATGCTTGTATCAATTGGCAATTGTGTTTGTGAAGCCTTCATGCTTTATAACCAGGAAGACAAAGACAATGGGTAGCATAACATTAGAATTAGAACCTTTCAGCAAAAAAACAGGAAGGTCAGAATAAGGACCACCTTGGGTTCCCACTCTATGGCCTTATTCTCTAAGCTTAGGGCAAAAGAACAAACTGAGATGCAATGTAGATAATAATTGAATGGCTGGTACCATAATGTGATATTTAGTTATTAACCATTCTTTCTTATAGCCTCTCCTTCTAGATTGAATGAAGGATTCGTATCTCATCCCTCTGGCGTGAGAATATCTGCATGACTAGATTACAAGTCAATGCGTCTTCAGTGCAAGTTGTAAAGCAATAAAGATCAAAATGGATAGACATACCTTTCTTTTGGCAATTTGTGCTTGAATTGTCAGTATAAGAATGTTAAATTGCATGTATTTCCCAAATACTTTTCAACTCCTACTTTTCCATTACTTCGTTTTCACCAATCCCTTTTCTATCAATTATTAGGCACCCATATGATTCTATCGCTTTCAAGTATGTAAAAGTGGACTCATTTTGTTATGGTCAATTGATATTTGCAAATTGTTTATAGGTGTGCCTAGGTTATTGTTTCTCTACTGGCAATCCATTTTCATTTACAACTCTCTAAATTGTAGGGAACCATTTATTGAAAAAATGAACTTAAGCTGTTAAAGAGAAAACCCGACAACCTTTACCTCATGCTATGCATTAGATTAATGTTTGGACTAGCCATGCAGGGCCATTCGGAGCTTTCCAAGCTGTCAAAGAATCAACTCCTTGGTCTTAGTTAATATATATAGTTTGTGTGTGTTTGTTTTTAATGGATTAATTGTGTATGAGTGCATGAAAATTTAGTGCAATATGTAAAGAATATGGATCTCAAGGAAGATTGTTTTAGTAGATTGTAACTTCTTTTTTTTTTTTTTTTCCANTTTTTTCCATATTGTCTAGTTTTCCATTTTCTCTTCATTTTACTTTAGGGGAGACATTGCAAGCCAATACTAATATATTAGCAGCAGTAATGTGCTC
>QAOA01000154.1:0-11121 GCA_003255065.1 Cercis canadensis
ACTAACAAAAATACAAATTACATATTTATATGTGTTTTTTAAATCTATACCAAAAAATATGTGTTTATAAAATATTTACTATGAAAATACACAGATTTATCCCAGAGGTGTAAGTATCTGACCCAGAATCTCTGACACACTTTCTATTAATTTAATTGAGCAAATAAAAAATAAAATAAAGCATTGGCTTAGATCAATTATTAGCTGCAGATTTTATTGTTAAAATTCACACAATTAAAATTCACTACATAAACCATAAACCTGGAATCTAGGAAAAATAGTATCTCTATATCAAAAAGTCAAAGTGAAGTTAACACCAATAATGCTTTCTTAGTTCATGCTCCGTTTACCTATTTCTGTATAGCCTTGATAATCCTTTGGCCAATGAAACACCCACAACTGCAATAGCCAGAAGTCCGGTAACTTATAGAGCAAATAACCAAAATGGAGAAAGGAGAACAAATCTCAACCAAAATGCATGGAGCACAATGCTCTGTCCAGTAACTTATAGGCCAGAAGTCCAAATAACCTGATAAATAAATCACAAACATCTTTAGGAACAGAAGTAAACAAGGCACACTGACTCCATAGTACAAATATTGAAAGGTTGCTTGGTCATATTTTCCTACCGCTTTTTCATTACTATTTTGGTTTGCAGTGTTCAAATAGTTTAGTTCAAACAACTTGAGTCAAGAAAGAGTTCAACAATGCTGTAAAGAGTATGGTTAACAGTAGGCTATTGCTATATTGAAGGAATGGACAATGTTTGATATTTAAGTCCTAGTTTTTTCAAAGAGAATTATTTCTGGGGCTATGGCAGTATGATAGTATCCAATTCATCATACCCCAAAAAATGCTAGTGAGCCCAAGGGAAAGAAAATATGAAAATAAATGATTGCATGAACATCATCCATTACTGTAGAAGATTGGGTCCACAATGGTTGCTAACAACTAAATAATAAAACGTTACAATAAATAGATGCATCAATTACTCAGACATGACAATACCGGAAAGGATGGATCCTGTACGGCTATCTTCACATTGGAACCCAGAAATAGCTGCAAATATTGAGACAAATCACAATTCAGTACTACATATTAAAGTAAGTAATTGACAAAATAACTTATTTCACAATGAAGATGAAATAATCTAATCTAAATACCTAACCTGATTAGAATGATAGGTTAAATTAACTAATATTTGGGAAGGGAGGAGGAAGAATAAGTAGAATACAGCAAATGCATATCAAATAGTATTGATAGAATACCTGAAGGCGAGTAATATCACACTGTACACCATCTGAAACAAAAACCTCTGTGGGTTTTATTCCTAGGTCTTTGTAGAATGCATCAGCAATTGCCTTCCTCAAGGCCTGCCATATAGTTTTGTCAGAGCCTATATTACTTGTACGACACATCAATATAGTAACATACTATTTCAGAAATAGAAGTTCACATAAGTGGATAACGATAAAATGATGGACACTCAAACTTGATAGTTCACTTCAGAAGTATCCAAAGAACTACTATATTAGTATATTTTTGGTCCACAATCATTTATTATCAAAATAAGAGTTTCTTTCTTTCCTTTCTATGATGATACCTTTTCACCTTACTCAGGTCCATATCCTTTATAACCTTGGGTTGTTGAGAGGGCATTCACAAACAGCAAAAAAAAGGATAAGTTCATGATTTCTAAGATAAAATCTAGAAAAATTTCTCTTCTACAGCAGATGCTATTAATTATTAGGCTGTTCAAGACTTGGGATAACCCCTTCCTCTTCATTCTTATAGATATGAAAATATTTGAACTGTATAACTCAAATAGAAAAGAAGAGTGTGAGTGTGTGTGACAGAGAAGAGCTGGAGGGGGGAAGAGAGTAGGCTGTCTTAAGTTCTGCACTGTTAATATTTCAAAACAAGATACTAATATAATTAACATATTACTCTCATGATTTATATAATATCTATGTTCTAGTGTTAAACACGAACACATACAGAGGTGCATATAAACACAACCAATAGAAAGTTGCATGCATGTATCTGTAACAAGAATCATAGCATTTTTCCAACAAATACTGCAAGAGGCATTTTACAGAACAAGCAATTTCCTGAAAAGTAATTTATTGAGATTGGAGAATGCAACATGCATAATTATTTTCATAATGAACTCATTTTATGCCAGGAAATAAGCTACATAGCTGCATAACAAAGATAGTTGGAATAAGGATAGCAAACTATTACACTATAAATTAATACTATTTGATAAATTTAATTTCCCTCATAGTAAAGGCTTTTTACATATCATTGCTGATAGAACAATAGAGGAAAACATAGTCCTTATTTGCTATGTATTTGGTAAATGGTAAGGGAATACATAAATTCATATTTATACAGTTTATATATATGGTCAAACTAAATAAGTGGATGATTAAGAAGTTGGTAGGATAGTTGTTATTGGGATTACTTATTTCATGCCATTCTTTCATTATATCGTTTGAGCTTAGCAACAAGAATGCCCAGCAAGAAGGTAGAGGGCAGACAGAATATCATAAAGGAAATCTAGCATGACATGAGCAGAATCTATATTCAGATTTTCAGACTGTGAAAGAATTACAGATAACTTACCAACCAACCCAGCAGGGCATAATCTTTACCGAAACCCAGAAAACTATCCTTAATAAATGCATGTTGATGAACATGAGTGAACTTTGGTTTCAAAACTGCCATTATCCAATATGCAAATTAGGGTTATGAGGAAAGAAATAAACTTAATAGACAGCCTTTATGGAGTTAAACAATTTAATTTGTTAAATTCTTATCAATAGCTTGAGGGGTCATTCAAACAGAACAATAACCAGTATAAAGTAACATCATGTTGACTGCATATAAAATTTGATTATCACCAAACAGCACACACTCCACAGGTTAAATTATTAGACACGGTATAACTGCAACTGGTGAAATTGCTTACCTTTTGATTCATAGTTTTCTTTTGCAATTGAATCTTCCCAATGCTTCCACTGTCGTATCCATATCATGACAGTTGGATTATTAAGAAATAAGGTTTTTTGAAAACAGCATAGCTTAGAACAAAAGTGTATTAGATACTTACTCTTGCTCCTCCAAAAACAATAGTCAGAACACAAAATGTCACATGGACGAGGGCAAGGACGAAAATGAAGACATGCAGATGATGCAGCGCTTCCACAGATAATAATGGTACCTTGTTCTGCAAAGAGAAATTTACAGAATGAGATACTTAGCCATCTGGAAACACCTAGAAATATCAAGGGAGTAACACAGAAAATCATTAAGAAATTTAATTTAAAATAATATCATGCATAAAAAACATTTAAAAAAAAAAATAGTGCAGTTAAATCTCATTAAAGTGACAAAAATATGTAGATCAACACTAAGTAATGTTTTTTATATTCAAGCTCCTAACATAGAAAATATCTCTTACAAGATATGAGTATGAAATCTGCAAGGAAAAAGTAAAAGAACATATTTCACTTAAATCAGATTTCACTCTGGAGACAACCTCATTTTCCACTTGTGTACACAAGAAAGGTTTCAGAGCTCTCGATTGTATCACTAGAACCATATTGCAAGAGAGGGAGAAAGAAGATTTTCACCTTCTTATTAACTCACTTTATGAAATATGACACCAGTCACTTGCCAACTATTACCAAATTAGTAGCACTGAAACTCGTCAAGTTATTTAATATAACAATCCCATGAAAGATCCACGTCAACATCATGTTTCTAGACTTCAATGACATATGCTAAAGCATTCAATGAATGAGAAGCTTCTTGCTTTCATTCTCTAATTCAAAGAAAGAATCCAGCAACTTTAAGATTAGAAATTTGATGCTCATAGAAATCTTACTGATCCTTGTTCCAGCAAGCCTTACTACAGGTGAACTATGACATGTAGAAGACTTGCAGATAGTAATAGAATATTCAGCATTGCAAATTCTAAGGGCATAAAAAAACAAACAACTTTAAGAATAAGGTTATAATCAAGTAATGATCGGTGTCATTTGTTTTTTGGCTAATAAATTATCCATGTCAATTATTTATAAAATATGGACCCAACTCCAGTCAACCGTCAACACATAGGACCTGATAATATTCAGTTGCCCAAAAGATACACATACACACCCATATAAATGCTACTGCATTACTTAAAGAGCATCATAATGAATGAAGAATTTTAGCAAGTATCCTTCAATGTGATGATTTTGTTACATATAACTACTTCCTCTGATTGTCTACAACAGGAGCCAACCAAGTGAATTCACTGTACACAATTTCCTAGCAGAGGCCAAGGCAGATATATCCACCTGGGTCCACAATACTAAGATTATATAATGAATTGTTCCCATCCAAGAAAATGATGTCATAGGATAGAACAATAGTCAGGAAAGAAGTGTTTAAATGTAAAAAAATATTTATCAAAACCTAAAAAATAACATTTAACTGAGACTCCATTTAAGAATGATAAGATGAAAGAAAATGCTATGCAAGAAATGAGCTCAAAGTATGTCTACCTAAATGGTATATTTATTTCATCCCTCCCTTTCCATTTTCATTTCTCCCATGGTTTTCAAACAAAGCTTTAGAACAGAAAGCATTTGTTTCTAACTTCACAATAAAACAGGCTTAGATCCTCGTAGTCAGAACCCAGATAAGTAATTTAATGATAGCGCACTAAAATTTTGTCTCTTTCCTTTTAATACTTTTCTTGCCCCCTCAAATTACAAAGCTAGTTGGAATAAGGACAGCAAACTATTACACTATAAATTAATACTATTTGATAAATTTAATTTCCTTCATAGTAAAGGCTTTTTACATATCATTGCTGATAGAACAATAGAGGAAAACATAGTCCTTATTTTCTAGAGAATTTGTCTTCACTAACAAATTATCACAATTGATTCAAGTCTTTTTTTCTTTGTTATTCAAAGAACTGAGTCCGTCCCCCTTTAATTAAGTAAATTAGAGGCAGGGAATCAGCTCTATTCCTTGATAATGTTTATTTGTGTTGAAAGCATTTGGCACAAAGGTATACTTTGAAAGAGGTTTGGAGTGAACAACAGAAATGGGAGGGGACCAGCAAAAAACAATAACTATTCTATATATATTTCAGCTCCTATTAACCTTATTAACATATATTTTTGAAAAGAATTATAGCCCAAGTTCTATTTTTACTACTTGATATTTTCTCACTTTTTGATTAGCATCTTCTTTCTTTGTATATCAAGAGTCGTTCCTATAACTTGAACAATATGCCTTTGTTTCAGATTAGTTTTGGTACTGTTTCCTTTTAACTCCACAGGTCTACTTGCATTATCACAAAATCCCACTTCTGTTCAATGGCAAAGTTCAGTCATTTCCCAAATCTAGCATGGAAACTACCCTATCATAAAGTAGTACCAAAAGGGCAAACTCATTTTAAGTAGCAAACTACCATATCATGCAGTAAATCAAAAGAATATCAAGAAAAATCATAAGCAAAATGAGGAGAACATTGTAATAACCCAAATTCCACCAGATCTAACAGCCCAAAGTGAATTTAAACACATCACTGAAAGCAATGTTACTCAAATTTCGAAGATAAGCCAAAAAGCAATTGGCACAGACACATTAACTTGAAACCATTTCAAATCACTGAGATCGACCCATTAGAAGAAAGAGGAAACAAACCAGACCAGGAAATGTTAAACCCCAGAACAAAATCTTCACATCTAAAAGCATGAATTTCATCAAACTTCACATTACAAGCTAAGTAAGAAGAATTCCCAGCAACGAAGCAGAAAAGCGAGCTCTAAACAAGAATAGTATCAGCATCAGTAACTGAAATTGGGAAGAGAAAGCAAGAATGCTACCTTGGGAGGTAGAAGCCAATCGCCCAGCAGTGACAACGGCGGCGGCGGCGAAGTGATGGAACGAGGATGGAGGAGGCTGGAGAGTCTGAGAACAAGAGAAGGTCTCAAATCAGAGGAGAAGGAGAGTTGAAAGAGTCTGCTAGTTAGGGATTTCAGATTATGATTTCTGGCGTGAAGTGAAGAGTCGAAGGGGCTAGGGCGTGAAGTGAAGAGTGAACACCTGACCTTTATTTATCAAACGTCGTCGTGTCTAATATAAAAAAAATTCTAACGGTACTATATTTCCGTGGTAATACACACAACAATTTTCAAAAAAAATTAAAAAGAATGAGAAAAATAATTCCAACGGTAATTAAATTCCGTTGGAATTACCGTTGGAATTTTCAGAAAAAAATTTCCGTTGGAATTACTGTTAGAATTTTTTAAAAATTCCTACGGTATTTTATTCCGTTGGAAATATCCTTTTTCTTGTAGTGTCTTATTCTTGATGTTGGTTGATTGCCTGGCTAATGACATATCATCCTCAATAGAGTTGGAAACTGCATCGATACTCCTATTCTCAAGAGTGACAAAGTCTCATTCTCTAGAATCCGACGAAGCTTCCCCTTCGATAATATTTTCGGTGTCCACGCTAAGACCATCACACTCACCGAGATCAATCATCGATGGGTCAACAACATGGACCTATAAAAATGGATTTTTTAAAAAAATTAACCAATGGTAGTTTCATTTGTATGAGAAATCTCAATAATGATACACAACAATACATGCTCAATAGCCACATCGCCATCAAATTTCTTTATGATATCAGGGTCATCACACATCTTGCGAACAGTGTAGGTGTTGGACGGCCGAGTTATGTTTTCTCTTCTTAGATTGATCTTGAAGAGCATTGTCTTGCCCACCAAAGATATTAATTCACAGGGGTATGGCTCATCCTCCTCCATATTGTCTTCCCTCTACATATAAGAAGTTCAAAGTTATGTCTACAGCTTGTATGTCTTGGATTGAAAATTCATTCAAAAAATAAGTATACGAATAGTAGCTATGTACCTTAACCAAACGTTCCCGCAGATCAAGGACACCNGGTCATCACACATCTTGCGAACAGTGTAGGTGTTGGACGGCCGAGTTATGTTTTCTCTTCTTAGATTGATCTTGAAGAGCATTGTCTTGCCCACCAAAGATATTAATTCACAGGGGTATGGCTCATCCTCCTCCATATTGTCTTCCCTCTACATATAAGAAGTTCAAAGTTATGTCTATAGCTTGTATGTCTTGGATTGAAAATTCATTCAAAAAATAAGTATACAAATAGTAGCTATGTACCTTAACCAAACGTTCCCGCAGATCAAGGACACCTATTTTTATTTGCTGCTCCACATCGCAATCCCAAAGGACAAAACTCGCAGTACCATAGTCATCCATTATACAAACTTGTACCCTATAACTATCATGCACAAAAAAATTATATTAAAGTTAATACTCAAGATTCTATCGTATGGGCTACTACACCATTGTGTGTGCAGGATTTATAAAATTAAACTATTATTATATCACCTTGGGACTACATTTTTTATGTGACCAAGGTGTATCCTGCAGTAGTATCATCCATCATTATCAAGCTTGACACCAATATTATGTTCACGACACTTTAAGAGATACCAATTATCCCGATTACTTTTAATGTCAATGATAGTACCCTTAATGATATAAGTACCCTCCTAAGAATGACACTATGATTTTTAAATGCAAATCACCAAGAGTAAGACGGTTGTTCATCAATTAGGTTTGGTTATGTTACCTTATCACATTCAAGCAAATCACCTAGGGACAAACAATTGTTCTAGTTTAAAAAGTCATCTTCAAAACTGTAAGTCGATTTGGTAGATATTTGGGTCAACTGTTGCGTGGATGTCTCCTTCTTAGATTGAACACTAAAAGATCAATGATTAGAATAAACAAAATTTTAAAAAAATCTTCAGCCATGTAAAATCTACAATATAGTTTCAAATAGGTAAATATTAATAAGGCAAATTTTAAAAAATGTTAAATCAAACCGTAAGAGAAAATCTACAATTTCTGGCACATTCTCCTCATTTATCACCAGTTTAGAAGCCCAGAAAGTATTGGACACATTGATATTATCTACATAAAATTATTCCAATACATTACTATGATATAAATATATAAAATTTGTGGGTAAATATAAATAACTTAACTTCAAGATTATTCCTAAAAAAAAATGTTTAGTGTTTGTTAAACTCACTTTTTCCAAATTTTCTGATCTTGTAATTGATTGGAATTATCGCTAATCTAATTAAATTAAGCTGAATCCCTTAATTAAAATGCAATAAAGGGCATAATCCAAGTTTGTCTCACAAGGAATGCAATGTGTAATTGACTAATTCAAGATTAAGAACAAAGGATTTTTGAAACAAATTGTATTGCCAAATTGGAAAATACAGAATTAAACAAGGATTAATTAAGTTGATTAAAAACATAACCTAGCTAGACATTCATCAAAAACCGATTTGATCCATCCTAGATTAACATAAAGCATCAAACCCTAATGCAGCAGCACTACTAATTGAGTTTAATCACAATTGAAATATCTAAGTATGACTAATTTGCTCCTACTGAGTTATCACTCAGGATTCAATTAACCACATATAATCACTAATCTTGTAATCACAAAGACTAAGCAATTAGTGATTAATTTAAAAACTGAACATTCAATTAGCATAACATAGCTTCTCTGAATTCTTACCACAAATTAAAGATTGATGAATTAATATTTTGTTTCTTGCTTCAACATCCATATAAATCACAAAGATCTCCATGAACACATACAAATATTAAAGCAAGGTAGAAATCCAAAGAAGAAGAATTGCATTAAGTTTAATTCAATTAGTACATAATCTTAAGAACAAAACCGAATTTAATCAAGAGTCAAACTTGGTTACAAGAGTTCTACTCCTCCATGGTCATGAAATCCAAGCTCCAATGGAGGAAGAAGGTCATAGTTCAAAGAGCTCCAGAAAATATAAGAGAGAAAACAAAAGCTGCCTAAAAACTATCTAGCTAGAATTATTAAAACACTGCATCCTTTAACCTAATTATAACATCAGAAATTTAGTGCACACCCAAATTACCCTTAACCTAGGTTTAAACCTTTGGACCTCAATTTCAAATGGGCTCTGGTTTAGGCCTGAATTGAGGGAGTTAAGCCCAATTAAGTCTTAAGAGGTCTCTGGAGTAATTATCCCGTTTCGATAGGAAATAAGACCATAAAAAAGACATAATTTGGAGAACCGGACTTCACAACAATTGAAGCCCTACGTCTCAGATTTCCAATGGAACTAGTTTTAAGTCCATAAGACACCTACAACCTAAGTTATGGTCCAAACTCTGCATGCAGGCCAAATTCTAGTGGCAGCATCTCTGCTCTAACTTCCGGGTCAAATTTGACCCACTAAACGTCTGAAATTGCCTTGGAGGTATGAATGAAAGTTGTAGATAATCCTCTTAGGTTTCCTACAAGGCAAGATTCACAATTTTTAGGCATACAGAACTAAAGATATACCCGAAATACAAAAATAGTATCAAAACCCTAATAATGCTAAATAAAAGAATTAAGCCCAATATGAACCCAAACTTATGAAATAAGGCCAAGCCACTCAATTAAGCACGAAAAGATATTTAAGACACTAAATATGAAGGTTAATTACTGTATAAAAGTGTGATTATCAACAACATCGGACCACCATCACAATAGGTTGTCCACCTTCATGCTTCTCAACATATGAGAGCATTTCATCAGCAAAGTTCCCATACAGAGTGACATTAGTGGTTTGCTTACTGTAATTTAAAGAAATATCATATTACAATATTTGTTACTTCTTAAACTAATCAAAATTACAGAAGATAAAGATTTCATTATAATAAAACTTACTTCAAGTCCTCGAGGGTTAACAGCAAGAATCTGACTGGCTTGCCAAATTTCATCCTATCCTCCATCTAGCCAATTGAACGGAGCATCCCTATAAGATCGAACTAGTAGCAGTATTCACCTTCATCATTGCATGGGCCTCAATCTCCTCAAAACCCATAAAATTAAAACCGAACAATGGGATCTCTAGCCTAAAGTATCTTTCACTCTAGTTTCAAACTTGAACAAAAGTCTGAAATCATGAGGACTAACTCTGTAATCGTCGGTGTTATCCTCCATAGTGAATCCATCTATGTAGTAGACTTTTCCTTCCGCGATTATTTTTCTAAACTTGTACACGTACGTATCNACACATACGTATCTTTGACATAGCCTCCAATTTGTCCCCCCTATAAATAACCAATGACATAAGCTCAAACATGATTGTGCATAAATATATTATATCCATAGATAAATTGATACTTATGTGCTCATCGACTAAGACCATATCTAATTCCTTGTCCAAACCTCTCCTGTTAAAGGATGGTACACCCCAAAAGTGAACAATTCGGACTTTAATCTTCCATGACCGAATGTCCTTCGTTATTTCAGATACTTTGATCAACTTTGACGCCATCTCTAAGTATACACACAAGAGAGTTTCACTTTTTTGTTTGAGAAACAAACGTCACATAACATAGATAGAGTATGCAAATCAAGTTTCCAAAAAAAGAACACATACCTTAATTCTTATGTCAGAGTAAACCTCTCAAAGGGATAGTACTGTGGTTGCTCTTGAATAGGAAGAAGAGATTGTAGTCTTGTGGTATTATTATATAGGCAATGAGCTTATCACTTTAAATTTTCTTCTCATTTTTTGAAATATAGAAAACATCCCATTCATTGTGAAATTGCCCTATAAATGTAAATACCTAATTATCCTCCTATATTTCCTAGCATTTGGCATAATTTAAGCATGACAATTGTTTCATTTATGGTGATAGGCGTTGGCTGCATGTTTTATATAATATAATTTCATTATTTCAAATAGTCATAACATCCCCATGAAATTCGTGATTGACAAATTAAAAAAGTATATTGTCTAATTATTCTCCCATTTAATTTGTCATAGTCATGTCCACAATTAGTTTTATTATTTTAATTATTGCATCATGCATTTAGCCTAAATTGAATGAATAAAATATTATATACGGAATAGTAGGTGTAACAAATTAGGAAAAACCATATTTATTTAGGAGAGGTAACTATTTAAATATTAGAGTAAAACCCTTTTTT
>QAOA01000155.1:0-10066 GCA_003255065.1 Cercis canadensis
GTTTGAGATAGTGTATATATAACTGTATTCTAGTTAATTATTCGTATGGAAAAATAATAGTGTGTAACGGTAAAGTTTAAAGGAGGAAAAAGGTCAAGATGTAAGTTTTAGCTTTACTTCTCATGTAAATAAATAAACTATTGAATTTAATTAATCACTAAACTATAGTTGCTTAGTTATAATTGAAGTTTTAAATACGATTTAAATGTATTGCAGTTTTTTATAGTTTGGACGAATTTTGAATCAAACCTCTATAATTATTATTTTTTTCTCTTTTGGAGTTCTTATATTTTAAATTTTTTTAATTGAGTCTTTACTATCACTCCGGATTATAACTCCGTCAATTTAGTACTGACATGACAAATGACTTTTCTATGTGACAATAGATGAAGCTCACATGACGTCAAAATGACACACAAATTGTCACTCATTAAAGGCACATGCAAGACATATGACTTAATTTTTCCTAAATTCTCCAATTTTTGTGCCGCTTGGTGTTACATCAGCTATTTCGTTTTTCCCGAAAGTACACTCTAGTTGCTTCTTTTAGGATATCTGAGAAGCTAGCTCATGCCCCTAACAGCTTATTTTCATTGGCATAAATAGCATTATAATAGATGCCACTTAGAAAATGACAAGTGAGATGTTTTAACAATCTCTCAAAAAAAGTGAAAACATTGTATCGTATATATTGTAAACTCAATTTGCAAGATGATTGTGGTGGAAGAAAAAGTGATGAATTTTTATCTTCTGCTCTTCCACTTTTAATATTGGTTCTCTTTCCCTATTTTCTTGGAAAAAAAATGGTTATGTTCTTTTTCAAAAATTAGTTAAATATAAAAGAAAACTTCTACATAAAAAATTCTTGAACCTACATGGCTGGTGGATAAGAATGAAGAAAACACCTAAATGGGTATCAGGTATCTTATCAGTGTAGCTATCACAATAATGCTAGACGCGGAAATGGAGGAACTGGCCAACATAGTAGCAAGTGGGTGTTATCCAGTTTTTTTTAATTTCAAAAGTGAACCAGGATCATGTAAATATTATCTTGAAGAGGGTGATAGTGAGAAATTCACAAATGAGACCCATTACACATTACATCCACCATGAGAACCTGTCATCTACCATAGAATGTGGTGTTTCGAGTATTCTCATTGGAGAAATATGACAGTCCTTCAAGCCATACCAAAACTTCTACTTGGAGAATCCAAACGTGGTTTCATGGCTTTGAGTTTGGATTGAAATTGAAAATTAAAGACTTATATTAATGTTAGAATATTGTAGATAAAATCTTTTGTAATGAAATCATGTCAAAAGTGAGGCAAACCTACTGAGAAATCATGTTTCTTGCACCATTGTTCTTCAGTCTCCTTAATCTACCTATTGATACATATATTTTTTTCAAAATTTGGCAAGTTTTATCCATATATTTAGACATGCATGGTACTCTCTCAATTTTCCATAAAACTTTCTATACAAAATATATAAATAGACGTGAATGTCATATTGTGTGTACTCTAAAATTTTATATAGTTTGATTGCTGAACTTTATTTAATATTAATTATGTTCATTACATATCATGTAATGATTAAGATTTTGAAATTTGTTAGCATATGTTTTTGAGTAAACTCACTAAATTTTGGACTAAAACTTTTGTGGGGGTAATTCTTATATAATTAGGAGCCCCATTTAACTAAGAATTTTGTATACCGTAATGTAAATTGATTTAAAACATCTTTAAAGTCACATTATGTTAATAGTGACTTTAATATCAATTATTGTGATAAATAAATTTTTTTAACTAAATTCCCTAAATAAATTGTTATATAACTATTTTGTTGTTGTAAAGATTTACTACACAACTGAATTGCATAATACAATGGCTATGTGCTTAAATTACAAGTATGTTCATTAACCTACAAATTTTGAAAATTAAACTAAGATATTGGTGACCTTGATCAATTAATACTATCTAAATAAGGATTTTCACACTTTAGTATCCCTTATTTAATAACTGTGTATCTTAATCTAATTTCATGGTAGTTCATTTTAGTTAAACTTAATTATTACCAAATTTAAAAAGTTCCAAATTAATTTATTCAATTAGTGTCAAATTGGAAAAGCCTAAATTTAATTTCTTGTAATTCGTTTCATTTGAACATTTTAGTCTCAATTTGAAGGATGGAAACTATATTTTCTTAAAATTGCATTTTGATTGAGCTTGATTAGTGCCAAATTAAAAAATAAAATCATAATTCAATTTCATGTAATTATTTTCAATTGAATTTAATTAGTGCAATTTGATAGAAGTAAATTATAATTTCATGTAATTGATCAATTGAACATGGGGAATGAGATTTGGACATTGAACCTCAATCTCGTTGGAGATTTCTTGAACAAGATATATTCTAAATGCACACCCACTTTGAACTAAAGAAAGAAGATGAGCAGAAAATGTACCCAATGATTGAAGCCCCTTCCCTTTTTTCAAGGATTTTTCCTATTTTTCCATAATTTTTCAAGAATTTCTCCCCGATTTCCCTCAAAATTTCCAGTCTATTTTAGAATTTTCCTTATGTTGTTATTTATAGCTCAAGTATATAGCCATTTTAATATAGATGCTAATTCTCTCTTCTCTCGTTTCCAGGTTGTTAGCCACTTTTGGCAATGTTCATGGGTATAGGTCAACAGGTGGTGGTGTCACCCAACGAAACAGCGGTACAAGGGCTGGTTTGCTAGCAAAAAACGCAAAGGGAGGGACCAGCTTGTCAAAAGTAGTGACTTGCGCAAGCATGACAAGAGCACTCCGAATCCCTTTTATGAAGCAAATTTTAAATTTTGTCTAATATGATTTTTATTGTAAAAAGAAAAAATAATTATGAAAGGGTTGTACTTGGGTCAAATAATTGTTGGGAGTTCTGTGGTTCAAGGACCACTACAATTGGGTCTAACCCTAAGAGCTAGCCCAAAAAGAATTTAACTTAAAAAAAAATTTTAAGATAATGAAAGTCATTTGAAAATTAAGTATGGCTAATATATAAGTTGAACCCGATAAAATTGGGTATCAACAATATACATGAAGGAAATTTAAATTTTGTATATTTTCTAGAATTCCGATTATGAATTGCACAAAGTCTACACGAATAATAGTCAATCTTTGTACAAACAATGCACGACATAATTTATAGTTAAGAAATTAATTTCCCATTTGGCTTTTAGTTTTCTACTATATATATAAGGGTAATTCTAGAAAAACTATGGGCGCAATACAAATAAAAGAGAAGCATCAATAGAGGTTTATATATGAAGCAAGATGCAACTAATAAAAGAAATTACATCATATGTCCTTGCAAGTTTGATTGCATGTGAGAAATATGTAGTAGGTTAAAGAATTCAACCCTATTTTTCATATACACTTCGCAGTAGTTAAATACACAAGTAGGATAACAAACACTTGTTGGAGATCCTAAAATATAGAACAGTTTGAAACTGTTTCCTGACGCTAAGGAACAACTATTTTTGAATGAAGAGAAACTAACAAGTTATTGCTATCTGTACAACTAATTCAAAAATATAGAAACTAAGGGACTGTTACAATCTATTATAATCCTATGACTTCTGATATGCCCCCTTAAGATGAAGCTCGAGAGAGAAGTCCAATCTTGTATTTAAGATCAAGAAAACGGGTATGGTGAAGAGGCTTGGTGAGTGTATCTATTAAGATTTAACATGTTTTATTTTATCTTCATTAATATTTATTGGAAGCTCTAGTAAGTTTGACTTAGTCTTTAGGTACTTGGTTTCATGGTTGAGAAAGTCTTACGTGTATTTCTATTTTATAGGAGTTGTGTGGATAGTGCTAGGTTCTAATGTAAAGCCTATTTATAGGCCCTTGTTTTTTTTTTTTTTTTTTTTTTTTTTTAGAANGACAGAGCTTTAGCATTCCAACTTCTCTTTTGTTTTTTCTTAACATTGTAACAGTGGTATCAGAGCGGAAAATGTGTGAGAGAAAGTATTTCTAAATAGTGAGAATCCCTAAAACAACTCAAAATAGCCGCAGCTATTTTCTACTCTGATCTTTTTTAGGAATTGATGGCTTCAGATTCAAATTTTGTACAGATTGCGATCCCACACTTTGATGGTCACTACGACCATTGGAGTATGCTCATGGAGAATTTTCTATGGTCAAAAGAGTATTGGCCGATCGTTGAATCTGGAATTGAAGAACCAGCAACAAATACAATCTTGATGGATGTCTAGAGAACAAAGTTGGAAGGGAGAAAGCTAAAAGATTTGAAGGCAAAAAATTACCTTTTTCAGGCAATTAATCGTCTCATCTTGGAAATAATTCTTAGCAAAGAAACTTCTAAAGATATTTGGGATTCCATGAAGAAGAAATATGAGGGCTCTGACAGGGTGAAGCATACATAACTTCAAGCCTTGAGAAAGGATTTTGAGACATTGAAAATGAAGGGTGGAGAATCTGTTAATAGCTATTTTGCCAGAACAATGGAGATCAGGAACAAGATGCGATTCCATGGCGAGAAGATGACTGAAACCACCATAGTAGAGAAGATCCTGCGTTCTATGATATGAGATTTTAACTGTGTTGTTTGCTCAATTGAAGAGTCAAACGACACAGATACACTCTTTCTTGATGAACTACAAAATGCCTTAGTGGTCCATGAATAGAAGTTCAACAGTAGAGGAGCAAGCATTGAAGGCTTCTACTAATACTCGTTCCCACAGTTTTAGAGGAAGGGGTAGAGGTAGAGGATGGGGAGATCGAGGAAACAGAGATTCTAGCAAGAATTTCAAAGGAAAAAATGAGCAGTCTCAAGGCAAAGGCAGAGGAAGGGATCCTGACAAATTCAAGGTGGATAGAGCTGTCAAAATGGGTTGGGCCCGCCCCGCCATGCAAAAGGGTTAGGTTGGGTTAAGGTTTTGTTGGCTCGTTTGGAAGCGGGTTTTTGAGCCCACCCCATTTGGGTTGTGGGTTGAAGGCGGGTCGGGGCGGGCTGACCCGCTAGTTATTTCCTTAAAAAGTAAAAAAAATATTCAAATCCCTAATCCCTCAAATGCCAAATTCCCCTTCTTACTTTCTAACTTCCTCGACAGTCGACTCTCTCCCTTTCCTCTCTACTTTCTTATCTTGCATGCACCGCCGGCCATCACTGCACCACCGGCGCCAACCATCGTTGTTGGCTCACTGTTGCTCCATCGAATTCGCAGTTTTGCACGCATTAGGTTCCTTCATTGTTTCTAGGTATGTTGTGCTCAAACCCTTGCTGTTTGAATTTGGTATTTGCTTGATCTAGTGGATTTAGGCTGTTTGTTTATGAATTGATGCATATTTGGGATAGTTTGGATGAATTGTTTGTTTGCTTATGAATTGTTTGTTTATAAATTTGGTTTTTTTGGGCCTCTGATGTTTCTGTCTGTTGGCAGTATCAGAATTGAAGTTTCTTCATTTTTTTCTTATGATTTATTTTGAACTGGTTGTGATTATTATAGAAAATTGCTGGCTACTTTTTATTTTGAATGCATAGGAGTAGCAAAAAATGGTTTACGGAGAGGCTTTTCTAGCAATTTGAAGTTTCCTGTTATAGAATGGTTTTGATGCCCTCACCCTTTGAGTTCCTTTGTTGACAGTAGTCAGTAGTATAATGAATATATGGGTTTCAGTATTTGATTGAGTCTGGAATTTTGTGTGCATGGTGGGTTTCAGTATAATGAACATATGGTTTTTAATCAATTGGTTTATTGTGTTGATCTTTTGTAAACTAAAGATCCTATAAAATATTTTAAAGTTCTGTAAACCTTTTGTAGTCATAGAGTTATGATTTGGAACAGGTCCTTTTGCCCAACCATGCCTATGGTTGATGGAATTGACAAACTGAATGGAGAGCTCCTTGTGTTACACTATGACTTGCTTTCTATTAGATAAGATAAATTTATTCACAGATTAAATTTGAACTCTCAACTAAGTTGGAAGATCATAGGGGCCTATTTTTTTTTTTCTTTTTTGGCAATAGGGGCCTGTTTAGTTGCTGCAAATTGTATTACTAGTTTAGAGAATTTTTTAAATTCCTTTTCTATTTTGGAAAAGTTTCTTGAACTAAATTTGCCAAAGTACTTATACTAACCTTTAATATTATGACATTCCTTTCAGAACACTTGCATTTATTTTGTCTCACTTTTTCCCAGGACTTTAATGTTTATTAGGTGGATAGGAAGGGAGAATATATATATATTTTTTCTGTTGGTAGTTTAATGAAAGCATTTATGTGGTTATTCGGAAAGCTAAAGTTTGTGTGAATGCTTTTTTTCCCTTGCATGAACAGCTTCCCAGGAAGGATGCTTACAATAGATGATTTTAGGAGTCATTACATGATTGTCAAGTGTTCTATGTGAATTGATGTTGCACATGTAAATAAGATGGAGAGAAAATAGATAACCTGTTTTATGGTTTCAAATTTACCTTAATTGTGGAATTTGTTCTGAACTTAGTTGATTGGATTTTTATTATAAATTAGGATTTCTATTTTTGCAAGTAACCTGTTTATTTTTTATTTTATTTTTTTTTTAATTTTTGGCAAGCTGGCCTGCCTAACTCACAACCCACAGTGGGTTGGGTTGGGCTGAGGTTTTCTCAGCCTGCCTCGCCCCGTTTGCTGGCGGGTTGATGCAAGTCAGGGTGGGGCGGGGCGGGTCGGCCTGTCTTAATAGCTCTAAAGGTGGAGTGCTATAGATGTCATAAGTTTGGTCACTATGCTTCTAAATGCTATACTAGGCTGCCTAATGACAAAGAAAAGGGGGAGAGTTCAAATTTTGTTGAAAAGAAGGAAGTGGAAACATTGTTGATGGCTGTTCAAGACAGAAAGAACGTTGAGCCAGATATTTGGTATGTGGATACTGGATGTAGCAACCACATGAGTGGAAGTAAGTCTTCTTTTTCATATCTAAATGAAAATTTCATTCTACTGTAAGCTTTGGTGATTGTTCTACTATAAAAGTGATGGGAAAAGGTGATATTAAGATAAGAACCAAGAATGGTTTTGTGGAAAAAATCTCTAATGTGCTCTATGGTCCTGACCTAAAGAATAATTTGTTAAGTGCTGGTTAGTTACAAGAAAAAGGTTATATTATCACTATTAGAAAGGGTGCTTATGAAATTTTTGATCCTGTTAAAGGTGCTATTGCAATTGTGCAGATGAGTTCAAGCAGGTTATTTCCGTTAAATATTGAAAGTATTCAATCTAGTTTGATGGTTGAAGTGAAAGACCCCTCATGGTTCTGGCATTATCGTTATGGCCACTTGAGTTTTGGTGGATTAAAGACCCTCAAACAAAAAAACATGGTGACATGCCTCCCACAAATCACTTCTTCATTTGAGGTCTATAAAGAATGTGTTGTTAGCAAACAACATCGTTCTCAATTTCTCCAAGAAAAGTCATGGAGAGCAAAGGATGTTTTGGAGCTGGTGCATTCTGACATTTATAGTCCAATAAAACCATCATCTAATGGAAGTAAAAGATACTTAATTACCTTTATTGAAGATTTTTCTAGAAAAATTTGGGTCTATTTTTTTATAGGAAAAATCAGAAGCTTTCTCTGCATTTAAAAGCTTCAAGGCTCATGTGGAAAATGAATCAAGAAAGACCATTAAGACCCTTAGAACAGATCGTGGTGGTGAATATTGCTCAAATGAGTTTGGAGTTTTATTTCTCTGCATTTAAAAGCTTCAAGGCTCATGTGGAAAATGAATCAGGAAAGACCGGTGAATATTGCTCAAATGAGTTTGGAGTTTTTTATAAGGAGCATGAGATCCGAAGAGATCTGACAGCTGCATATACACCACAACAAAATGGTGTATCGGAGAGGAAAAACAGAACCATTCTTAATATGGTAAGAAGCTTATTCACAAGAGGAAGAGTTCCTAAGGCTTTTTGGCCAGAAGCAGTAAATTGGAGTATTCATGTCTTGAACAGAAGTCCAACTTTTGCTGTTCAAAACATGACTCCAGAAGAAGCTTGGAGTGGGAAAAGACGAAATGTGGATCACTTTAGAATTTTTGGTTGCATCGCCTATGCTCATGTTTCAGATGAGAAAAGGAAGAAACTTGATGACAAGGCTATAAAATGCATCTTTCTTGGTGTAAGTGAAGCATCCAAAGCTTATAAATTATTTACTCCACTAACAGAGAACATTATGACCAACAGGGATGTTGTCTTTGATGAAGAGAAAACTTGGGATTGGAATAGGCAGCAGCCTACCCAAGTCCTATGCGATAATAATGATGAACAACAGTACTTGGCAGCACCATGTATACCTGAGATTCATTAAACACAATTTTAGCAGCCATTGAAATTTTACCAACAGTTGCTGTAGTCAATGAAGAAGAAGCTCAACCTCTTCCCCATGTTAGAAGAATACCTGCTTGGTTAAAAGATTATGAGGTAGCTGGAATTGAAGATCCAATTAATCATTTGAGATTGCTATCAAAGATTGCTTTGTTTTTAGAATATGACCCTACCACATTTGAGATTGCTATCAAAGAAGAAAAATGCCAGAAAGCAATGGATGATGAAATTGATGCCATTGAAAGGAATGACATTTGGGAGCTGTGTGATCTTCGGGATGGGCACAAAACCATTTGTGTAAAGTGGATTTTCAAAACAAAGCTAAAAGAAAATGGTGAAGTTGACAAGTACAAGGCATGCTTGGTAGCTAAAGGATACAAGCAGCAATACGGGGTTGATTATACAAAAGTTTTCTCGCCAGCCAGTTGCAAGACATGACACAATTAGGTTAGTGGTGGCATTGGCAGCACATAATTCTTGGCCCATTTTCTAGCTAGATGTCAAATCAGTATTCTTGCATGGATACTTGGAAGAGCAGGTATTTATTGAACAACTCCCTGGTTATGTCAAGATTGAAAATAAGCATAAAGTTTACAAATTGAAAAAAGCTCTTTATGGGTTGAAACAAGCCCCTCAAGCTTGGTATAGTCACATTGAAACTTATTTTTTGAAAGCTAGTTTTTTGAAATGTCCTTATGATCATTCACTATTTGTTAAGTTTGGCGATAAAGGGACAATGCTCATAGTCTACTTGTATGTTGATGACCTTATATTTACTGAAAATTGTGCTGTCATATTCAAAAATTTTGAGAAGTCTATGATGGATGAGTTTGAAATGACAAATCTTGGTATGATGCATTACTTTCTTGGCATAGAAGTGGTGCAATCAGATCATGGAATTTTTCTTTCTCAAAAGAAATATGTAGGAGAAATCCTAAACAAGTTTCAGATGATGGATTGTAATCCTGTAAACACTTTAGTTGAGTGTGGCTTGAAGCTACACAAAGATCATAAAGGGAAGAAAGTTGATAGCACACTTTACAAACAAATTGTAGGCAGTTTAATGTATCTAACTGCAACAAGATATAATGTATGTTGTGAGTTTGATCAGTAGGTACATGGAGAATCCTATAGAAATGCATCTGTTAGCTGCCAAGATAATCCTTCATTACTTACAAGGAACTAGAGACTTTGAGCTATTTTACAAGAAAGATGAAAAATCCAATTTTCTGGGGTTTACTGACAGTGATTATTTAGGTGATCAAGATGATAGGAGGAGCACTACAGGTTATGTTTTTATGCTTAGGACAGGTGCTATTTCATGGTCATTTAAAAAGCAACCTATTGTGACTTTGTCAAGTACAGAAGCTAAATTTATTACAGCAACAACTTGTGCTTGTCAAGTCATTTGGCTAAGGAGTGTTCTTAAGGAGCTGCAATTTGAACAACACAGAGCTTACTAAAATTTTTTGTGACAATAGTTCAACAATAAAACTCTCAAAGAATCCAGTGCTACATGGAAGAAGCAAGCACATTGATGTTAGATTTTATTTCTTGAGAGATCTTAGCAATGATGAAGTAATTAATTTGATCTACTGTAGGAGTGAAGATCAAGTTGCATATATATATTCACCAAAGCTCTCAAGAGGGATTTGTTTGTGAAGCTCAGAAAGTTACTAGGTGTCTGCACACTGAACAC
>QAOA01000161.1:0-45737 GCA_003255065.1 Cercis canadensis
GCTGCCACCATTGCAAAAGCCCGAGTTGCCTTCTGTGCCAAAGCCTCAGTTTCCTAAAGTCCCTGAAATTCCCAAGCCAGAGCTGCCACAACCGCCAAAGGTTGAGCTGCCACAATTGCAAAAGCCTGAGGTTCCTAAAGTCCCTGAAATTCCCAAGCCAGAGTTGCCACAACTGCCAAAGGTTGAGCTGCCACCATTGCAACAGCCTGAGGTTCCTAAAGTCCCTGAAATTCCCAAGCCAGAGTTGCCACAACTGCCAAAGGTCGAGCTGCCACCATTGCAAAAGCATGAGGTTCCTAAAGTCTCTGAAATTCCCAAGCCAGAATTGCCAATAGTGCCTCAAGTGCCTAAACCAGAGTTGCCTGCCGTGACAAAGCCAGAACTTCCTGCAATTCCTAAGCCATAAACTACCATCATGCCTGTCATTTTTTTGTCTCAGTCATTATGCAGCTATCTAGTTGCTTATACTGTTTGATAAGTCTAAAATTTATTATTTGTTGTTGCCATCTATGAGTGGCTCTATTGGGTCCAGTTTGTATTTCGTATATCATAAAATTTCATGTTATGTTTATTTGAGATTGTTTGATTCAATATTATTTATTGTAATCCATCATGTATTAGTCTTTTGTATCTGCAAGTGAATGCGATTGCAATTCAAAAATTTTACTTTATCGCCAAATTCAGTAAACTAAATATGCTTGCATCATTTTGAACCATCTCTTACTGGTAATACAAATTTTAACAAAGCTGCAACTCCACGAATGCTTCTTTAGTACAAGTATCATGAATCATGACTATTCAGGAAAGAAATGCATTACTGCTGATGAATCCAAGAATATTGGAAAAACCTGACTTTTTCTCTGAGCTAGCTTCCTTTACTTCTTGCTCATCATACTGGAATTTGCAAGTGCATTGTTTATTTAAATTCCATTTAACCAATAATTGGTATTGTTCATCCAAAATGGTTGTTACTTAAACATGAGTATTTCAGGTTCTTCAAATTATTGATGGTAACAGGAAAAAAAAGCAATGACAGTAGAAAAATTGCACTCAACTTCTAAGATTTTTTTTCTGTATTAACTGGTCTATATAACATGAAAACTTCTATAATCGTGGATGGGATTTGAGTGAAACTTTTTGTTTTTCTTTTCCTTTTTGCCGAGGATAACTTAAGAACAAAACTACAAAAGAACAAAGCCTCAAAGGAGGCAGAGAGGGAAGACTAAAACTGAGATACTACCAGAAATTTTCTGCTTAGTAACCTATTTACGTATATGTGGATAGCTTCGTTATGGGAACTTTAATGAAAGGAATTGAGCATGCCATTGATATCCTTGATAATGGCATTAATGGACCACTCTAAAACTGTCAAAGGATTGTTACTGGCTTCATTGTGGGAACTTCATGAAAGTGTAAAGTGCAATTATATTGCAAAGCTGCTATTTGTTACTCTCTCAGAGTTGAAAGGAGCTTATCGCTTTTCATAGAAAAGGGTTCCTATCCTAGGCTCATATCCGAAGGCCCAATTAGTAATTACCTTCAGCATATTACCACCCTACCCTTCAACACACCATATAAATAACACATCCATTATAGGTATGAGACTTTTGACTCTTATCTCATTTACTACTTTTTTAGCTCGAAACAACTTAACCATCAGAGTTTGAGTATCCAAACCTGACCCCTTAGTTCTTTTCATTTGTGCAATTCTAATCTCTAACTCTACTCGACCTCGAGATCAACCAGACCTCCAGCTCAGCTTAGACATCGTCATATTCAAAATGTGCATAAGTTTGAATAGGCCTCTTCTTTTCGAACTGCACAAGAAATGTAGTCTAAGTTTTAAGTAAGTAAACTATCAATGGCTTCCATTAATATTTAATATCAGCTTTATAGTCATGACATAAAAAAAAGTATAGTCTTCCTATCTAAACAGATAAGGGAATTTGGCGGCTGCGGTTGGTTGTACCTAGTAGAGAAAACATTGCAGCAAAAAGATTCAATTTTATAGAAATTTGAGAAACAAGAAAATTAAAAGTCCATGAAGTTTGACATTTAATAGTACTTTTGAAGGGCTATACTGCTGATTAGAACCATACTTTACCTAATGTAAAAGTATATAGGTAGAAAGTTGAACTAACAATACTAGAAGTCATTTTTTTTTTTTCTAATTTTAACGAGTATCTTTAAGCTAGCTTTTGTATATTAAAATTAAGTCTCTCATCGAGTAATCTTAAAATTGCATATAAAATTTTCAAAAGTTTAGAATTCTTTTGTTTTTCCCCCCTACAACAAGATTATCAAAACCGGTAAAAGATTTTTCTTTTTTGGTTTAACTACAGAAGAATAAACAATGGAAAACGTCAATGGTATCCATTAATTTTAATAAGCTTTGTAGTTATACGTTATTTATTTATTTATTTAAAATATGTATAATCTTTCTTGTCAAAGTTAAGAAGGTGATGCCTTACGCCTATAAGAGAAAAGATTGCAAACCTTTACTTATTTAAAGGAGTCAAAATTGAAGTCGCAAAATGACAATAAGCAATTTTTTTTAAAAATATACAGAGCATATAGTTTTGTATTTGATAGTATTTTCCAGAAGTCACAAGACCAATTAAATTGTATGGAAGTTATATTTATATAGGTAAAGAGTTCACCTAACTATACTTGTATTAATGTATCATCCCTCCAACTCACCCTTTCTTACCTATATCTATGACTCTATGAGTCACTACCATATCTATAAAAAGCCAATGTGCAACATCTCAAACCACGCTCACAAGCATAACATAAACCATTTGCAAAGTCCTGAAAATCCCATTGATCCTGAAGCTCTTATCATCTGCTACCTCCAACCATGGCTTCCAATAGTTTTTCATCATTAATGTTACCAATTTTGGCAATAGCTTTCATGTCAATGACCAGCCACACAATGGTTGCAGGGGCACGTAATCTTTTAGAGTCATTGCCAGAGCAACAAGTACCTCAGTTACCACAATTGCCAAAGCCAGAGTTGTCTCCCCTGCCAAAGGTTGAGTTACCTAAGCCTGAAGTGCCAAAAGTTCCTGAATTGCCTAAGCCAGAGTTGCCTAAGGTTCCTGAATTGCCTAAGCCAGAGCTTCCTAAGGTACCTGAATTGACCAAGCCAGAGTTGCCTAAGGCACCTGAATTGCCCAAGCCAGAGTTACCTAAGGCTGAAATGCCTAAGCCAGAGTTGCCTAAGGTACCTGAATTGCCCAAGCCAGAGTTGCCTAAGGTACCTGAAGTTCCCAAGCCAGAGTTGCCTAAGGTACCTGAATTGACCAAGCCAGAGTTGCCTAAGGTACCTGAAGTTCCCAAGCCAGAGTTGCCTAAGGTACCTGAATTGCCCAAGCCAGAGTTGCCTAAGGTACCTGAAGTTCCCAAGCCAGAGTTGCCCAAGGTACCTGAAGTTCCCAAGCCAGAGTTGCCTAAGGTACCTGAATTGCCCAAGCCAGAGTTACCTAAGGCTGAAGTGCCTAAAGTCCCTGAATTGCCTAAGCCAGAGTTGCCTAAGGTACCTGAATTGCCCAAGCCAGAGTTGCCTAACGTTGAGCTGCCACCATTGCCAAAGCCAGAAGTGGCTAAAGTCCCTGAAATTCCTAAGCCCCACACAAGTACTAGTCCTTAATCTAGTACCATTACCATTCCCTTCATTTTATTCTCTCAGGTCATAATGAGCAGAGCTATCCAGTAGCTTAATACAGGTTGATGGGTGTGTAATTTATTATTTGTTCTTGCCATATGTGAGTGGCTCTATTGAGGGGTTTATATATATGTTGTACTTTTTATTCATTAAATTACGTCCTATGTTTCATTTGAGATTGTTTGAGTCAATTCCACAGTAGCATATGTTATTTAGTGTGATCCATCATGTATCAATCGTTGGTATATATCCAAGTTTAAAGAAAAATAAAATTAAACCAAGACTTTGAGTTTCAGATGGCTGTGATTGGGATTCAGAAATTTTCAAAAGATTGCCATAATAAACACATTAATTAATTCAATATCAAAATTACATGATATAATATAACCAAATTCAACTTCCCAATTAAGAGATATTTCTCTCTATAGTTATACATTAGAGAACAAATATGTGATTAATTTACCAAATCATAACATGATTATTTTAGGGTGGCTCACTATCGTCTCTTCTGATCTTTGGTGCAACAAGTGTAGGGATGGCAATTTGTCCCAGACCCAATGGGGCCCCGGTTTTTTTACCCGTTCGGGTATGGGTATGGGGCAGAAAAATGGGTATGTGGATGTGTATGGGTAATTTGATAGGGGCGGGTCTGGGGATGGGGAAGCCCTGCCCCACCCCGCCCCGCCCCGCACTGTATATAAATAATATATATATATATATATAATACATTACATAAATTTTTTTAAAAAAATTTCTTCACAAAACGGCGTCATTATGGCCTAAGGTTTTCCCACACTAAATCACCAACACACTGACCTGACCCTTCCTCCCTCAGTCCCTCGACCTTGAGTTCTATTTTCCCCAAACCTAAAATTTTTTTCTTTTTTTTTTTGTTGGTTTTGTAGAATATGGAGAGTGGTTCAACTTCAACCAACATTAGAACTTCATAAATTGTACTTATTTTAATTGCTTTGAGCCTTTTGTACTTATTATGATTTCTTATTGACTTTTATAATTGTTTAAGAACAATTTTTATAATTTTGTTTGAATATTATTTATGTTATTGTTGTTGCTTGAGGATATATTGAATTCTTGATAATGTTATTTGAGCATTATTTATATTATCTTGTTCGATTAAACTTGAATTTTAATTAGAAATCGTAATCAATATATTAAACTTGTAAATTGTATGTATTTAAAAAAAGTATGGTTATATGGGTAAATGGGGCGGGGCATGGGGCAGATGAAAATTTAGTGGAGCGGGGATGGAGATGCTGAAAAATCCCCGCCGGGGATGGGTTCGGGGATGGGGCATCCCCATGCCTTTCGGGGATGGGGATGGGGACTGCTTGCCCCGCCCCATCCCCACCCCATTGCCATCCCTAAACAAGTGACGTGACTATTGTATCTTTCTATCCGTTGCTCAAGTACGTTTGATCCATTGACTGCTGTTTTATCAACTGAACTATCATATGTATACTATTTACTTGGTTCAATTTGTTTCCTCTACAATGCTAAATGAAGCATTTACGGTCTAAGGATGTCCAAAATCGAAACAACATAAACATATGTATTGAGGCATTTAATGGCAGTTCCTTGATTGAGACTTCGATGTTACTCAAATTGCAAACTGATGAAGAAAAATTTAGTAATAGTTGTAGTAATTTTCCTGGTTCATTTACTTCAGAAAAAAATGGGTGTGCTTTGGCAAGAAAGGTATTCATTATCCAAAGGAAATCTGCTGGAGTGGCATGTATTGAGTTCAAAGCACATATTGGGATCTCTTATTCAAATGTGCAAACAAAATTAAAATCAAACACAACCAAACAACTATTAATAACTAGAGAGAATAAATAATAGAGTAAAATATATTTTTCGTTAATTATTTATTAAATATCACTTTAGTCATTAATTTATTTTTATATCACTTTAATTCTCGAATAATCATATCGTCAGCCAAATCAGTCATCAGTATCACAAAAATGATCACTTAAAAAATTGATTTAGCGGATAGAGTAATTATTTGAGGACTAAAGTAGCACAAAAAATAAATGAATGACTAAAATGACATTTAAAAAATAATTCAAAGATAAAAAAATGTATTTGACTCTAAATAATAGTAGATAGGGAACAAAAAATTATACAAAAGAGGGTACCAAAAAGACACAGATCAAACTAAATATGCTAGGCAATTGACACACATGACCAGAGATAATAAAATGAAGGGCAGAATGCTAGTTTAAGGATTAAGAAAATCATTTTGGCATGTCATCAATTATTATGTATATGATCATTTTAGTATGATTCTAATCTTGCATTTTGGAACACCATCAATTTTAATCTTGCATACTTTCTTCCCTGATCTTGTTTAACTAAATATATTGGTTGCAGCATTCCTTGTTCATGTTTCACACCATGTTTAAACTCAGAATACACATTAAAAGTATAGTGGAATAAGGAAAGTCCTCACAATCACAATAGTATGATTAATATCCCAGAATATAATACATGTAATTTGTAACTAATAGCACCCTCTTGCTACAAAGTACAATAAAAGACAAAGAAAGTAAAGGAATCCCTCCTTGTGATCTATTTATACAACAAATAACTTCAAACAAATACAAGATAAAGACATATATTGCTGCTAGACCAGAGCACAGCTTTACAGTGAGTTTAGAGTTTAGATTGATACAAGCTCCAAAAGCTGAGGGTGCAAATCATGCTTTCAAGGACTTGTGGTGGTTGCAGGTGGTGGGGAGAAAAATGGGAAGGAGGGGATAGTAGTGGGGATTGAGGGCATGTTAGGCAATGAAGTTGCTGGTAGTGGAGGCAGGGTGGCTTGTGGGAGTGTTGGCATGGTGGTGGGGATGCTAGGAAGTGGTGGTAGAGTGAGCTTAGGAAGAGAGGGTTGTGTGGTTGGCAATGTGGGTTGTGGAAGAGTTGGGATAGTGGGCAAAGATGGAACATTTCCCTGAGGCAATGTGGGCAATGGAGGCAAGGTTGGCAATGTTGGGTTGGGCAAAGTAGGCAAATTTGGTGCAGCAGGTGGAGTTGTTTGCAGAAGATTGCGAGCTGCGAGGCTCATGTCCATGCTTGAGAAGCAAAGAGCAATGAAGATAGCTAAGCCAAAGGAATTGTAACAAGCCATTGTGAAGGACTTGAAATATTGAAGATTTGGTTAAAAGAACTAATTAGAGGTTGAAATGTGCAAAAGGAGTTTTGCTTTGGTTTGCATGGAGAGCTCTAAGGAAGGTTTGGGTTTTATATAGATACTTGACAGATATGTGAAGTTTTCTATGGTTGATTATGGGTAAGCTAATCAAGCTGACTTTTCGGACATGTGTTTTTCCTTTTGTTAAGTTGCTTGTCCTATTTTTTCCTCTCTCTCTAAAAATTTACTTTCTTTACATTACATTTTGTTGTGTTGAATTTGAATTTGATTTGTTGAAAAGGCATTGGAAAGTTCATTCACCTAGGCACCACCATCTTTGGTTAAAAAATATATATTTTTTCTTTTAATTAAAAGTTCATCCTTGGGATTGTGATAGCTTTCCTATTAAGGAAATGGGCCTTCAAACTTCAAGGATGATGGGTCTTTTGTCGGATTTTTGGTTCGTTAATCACAAAAGAGTCAAGTTTATCTAAACCCTGTATTTACAATGGGAATCTTTTTTTTTTTTTTTTTTTTTTATGGAAAGGTTAGAGAATTTCATTTCTTGCCCTTTTGATGCAGGTGGGTCCTGTTGACCAAAATTGCTTCAAATGTTTTTAAATACACATCATATTGTTCCTTGCAGAACACCAATCTAATATTACCAACCAGATAGTAGCAGTCAACAAACGATGAATGAGAAGGTGAACTAAATCCAGAGAAAGCTCAAAGAGCAGAGAATAGCTGCATGTTTGACATCTAGGAACCATTATCAGAAGTAATTCACATTATAATTTATTCTCGACATAAATTACTTTTCAAGTCTGAAGTTGGTTACACCTAGAAGTGCAAAGATTGCATTCCTTTAACTATGTAAAGGATTCAAAATTAAAGTCAAAAAATGACAAGAAAGCAAATTCCGAAAACATGACTAGCTGTGTATATAATATAGGTAAGGAGTTCAACTAACAAAGATCATCTATCCAACTCATTCCTTTGTATCTATCTGAGTCACTGCCATATCTATAAAAAGCCCATGTATAACATCTTAAAGCCATGCTCACAAGCACATCATAGCCATTTCAAAGAGTTGCAAAATCCCATTGATCTTGAGGTTCTTGTCATCTGCTAGCTCCAACCATGGCTTCCCATAGTTTACCTTCAATAATTTTACCACTTTTGCTTATAACTTTCTCATCAATGACCAGCCACACAGTGGTTGTGGGGGCACGTAATCTTCTAGAGACGTTGCCAGAACCAGAGGTACCTCAGCTTCCTAAACCTGAAGTACCACAATTACCAAAGCCAGAGTTGCCTTCTCTCCCTAAGGTTGAGCTGCCACCACTGCCAAAGCCTGAAGTGTCTAAAGTCCCTGAAGTGCCCAAGCCAGAGTTGCCTAAGGTACCTGAATTGCCCAAGCCGGAGTTGCCTAAGGTACCTGAAATGCCCAAGCCAGAGTTGCCTAATGTACCTGAAGTGCCTAAGCCAGAGCTGCCTAAGGCAACTGAATTGCCCAAGCCAGAGTTGCCTAAGGTACCTGAAGTTACCAAGCCAGAGCTGCCTAAGGTACCTGAGTTGTCCAAGCCAGAATTGCCTAATGTACCTGAAGTTCCCAAACCAGAGTTGCCTAAGGTACCTGAATTGCCCAAGCCAGAATTGCCTAAGGTACCTGAGGTGCCTAAGCCAGAGTTGCCACAACTTCCTAAGGTTGAGCTGCCACCATTGCCAAAGCCAGAAGTGCCTAAAGTCCCTGAAATTCCCAAACCTCATTCAACTGCTAATCCTTAGACTAATATTATGGTCTTCATTGTATTGTCATAATGCAGGGCTATTTAGTGCCTGGCTTATACTGTTTGATGTGTGTTTCAGATTGTTATTTAAATCTTTATAATTTGTATTTGTGAGCTGATAGTGGCTCTATTGGTGTTTGGTTTGTACTTTGTATATCATTAAATATCATGTTATGTTCATTTGAGATTGTTTCAGATTTTGAGTGAATTTTAGTGCAGCATATTCATTATGATCCATCATGTGTCTGGTTAGTTGATGAAACTTGAAAGGGTGATGTAAATACATTTACTCTATAGCACACTTTATATGAATTTGTTCACAAGAATGAGACAAAAGAGAAGACAAGAAAAAGAGGAAGAGCTGAGTTTGAGATCATAGAATAGGCCTAGAATACCATAAACTTCAATTCGGTAAACACATTTATTCTATATTACACTTTATATGAATTGTTCACAAGAATAAAAAATGAGACAAAAGAAAATACAAGAAAAACAGGTAGATCTGAGTTGAGAACACAAAATAGCCCAAGAATACCATTAACTTCAATTTGCACTAGTTAGATTTTAATCATATGAAGTTGTTCACTACCATTAACTCCTGTTCATTGTACCTTTTTTCTTTTTTTTTTTAATAACCAAGTTTAACTTCCCAATTAAAAGATCCTGATCTCTGTACATCAGAGAAGCAATGATTATTTCTGGGCTCTTTGTCGTCTCTTCTGATCTTTGGTGCCAGTGGCATGACTATTCAAGATATGAATATCACAAATCCATTTTGGTAGAAAAGAGTACATTCTCGAATCTAGTTGCAAAAATTTGTCATCTTTGCAAGTTCTCTTATGAATTACAATAAATCACAAGTATATGCCAATTCATACTATGTTCATTGGTTAATTGTGACAAGCTTATTTAAATTTGTCCAACTAGTAAACTCAGATTTGGTTTAGTGACAAAAATGCAATAGACTAAGGTTTCAATTTTGCAGTTAGCACTCAAGGTAAATCTCCCTTAATGCACGAGGCTAATTGAGGGTGCGTTTTTAAGATTGTTTGGAGAAATACTTGATCTCGGTGCACAAATAGTTGTAAAAAATAAAACTTGTCTAACTAATCAAAACCAATGTGAATAATGCTATAAAAAAATATTGGTTTTGAGAAAACTATGTTTTAGTCCTTAAAGGTACAATGTTTCTCAATGTGGTCCATCCCTCTTTAATTTTCTTAATTGAATCATCATGTGTTTTAATTTCTTTCCATTTGTTTCTCTACAATGCTAAATCTAATAAAGTATTTACAGTGTGTGGAAGTCCTAAATTAAAACAATTAGAACATATAGTATAGTGATTAATAAACAAAAAATAAAAAGTGAAGGAATTAAATAATAACTCCGGTACCATAGCAGCTGAGCTAAATTCAATTAGCACTTGACTATAGTCAAGGGTTTAAGATCTAATGAGAACATTATTGAGATATGAAAAATCGTAATTGCTTAAACCTTCAAACGACATTAATCTCACACTCATTTGGTTAAAGTGAGAATACTTGTAGTATTAACCGAAAAAAAAAACTACCTCATTTTTTAGTGAATAATTTAAACTAAGATTTGAGTTTCAGATGGCTGTGATTGGGATTCAGAAATTTTCAAAAGATTGCCATAATAAACACATTAATTAATTCAATATCAAAATTACATGATATAGTATAACCAAATTCAACTTCCCAATTAAGAGATATTTCTCTCTATAGTTATACATCAGAGAACAAATATGTGATTAATTTACGAAATCATAACATGATTATTTTAGGGTGGTTCACTATCATCTCTTCTGATCTTTGGTGCAACAAGTGACGTGACTATTGTATCTTTCTATCCATTGCTCAAGTACGTTTGATCCATTGACTGCTGTTTTATCAACTGAACTATCGTATGTATACTATTTACATGGTTCAATTTGTTTCCTCTACAATGCTAAATGAAGCATTTACGGTCTAAGGATATGTCCAAAATCGAAACAACATAAACATATGTATTGAGGCATTTAATGGCAGTTCCTTGATTGAGACTTTGATGTTACTCAAATTGCAAACTGCTGAAGAAAATTTTAGTAATAGTTGTAGTAATTTTCCTGGTTCATTTACTTCAGAAAAAAATGGGTGTGCTTTGGCAAGAAAGGTATTCATTATCCAAAGGAAATCTGGCTGGAGTGGCATTTATTGAGTTCAAAGGACATATTGGGATCTCTTATTCAAATGTCCAAACAAAATTAAAATCAAACCCAACCAAACAGCTATTAATAACTAGAGAGAATAAATAATAGAGTAAAATTATATTTTTCGTTATTGAATTATTTATTAAATATCACTTTAGTCATTGATTTATTTTTAGTGTCACTTTAATTCTCAAATAATCATATTGTTTGCTAAATCAGTCATTCGTATTACAAAAATGATCACTTAAAAGATTGATTTGACAAATAGAGTACTTATTTGAGGGCTAAAATGACATAAAAAATAAATCAATCATTAAAATGACATTTAAAAAATAATTTAGGGATAAAAATGTATTTAACTCTAAATAGTAGTAGATAGGGAACAAAAAATTATACAAAAGAGGGTACCAAAAAGACACATATCAAACTATATATGCTAGGCAATTGACACACATGGCCAGAGAATGCTAGTTTAAGGATTAAGAAAATCAGTTTAGCATGTCATCACTTATTATGTATATGATTTTTTTAATTTGATTCTAATCTTGCATTTTGGAACACCATCAATTTTAATCTTGCACACTTTCTTCCCTGATCTTGTTTAATTAAATATATTGGTTGCAGCATTCCTTGTTCATGTTTCACACCATGTTTAAACTCAGAATACACCTTAAAAGTATAGTGGAATAAGGAAAATTCTCACAATCACAATAGTATGATTAATATCCCAGAATATAATACATGTAATTTGTAACTAATAGCACCCTCTTGCTACAAAGTACAATAAAAAACAAAGAAAGTAAAGGAAGCCCTCCTTGTGATCTATTTATACAACAAATAACTTAAAACAAATACAAGATAAAGACATATATTGCTGCTAGACCAGAGCACAGCTGCACAGTGAGTTTAGAGTTTAGATTGATACAAGCTCCAAAAGCTGAGGGTGCGAATCATGCTTTCAAGGACTTGTGGTGGTTGCAGGTGGTGGGGAGAAAAATGGGAAGGAGGGGATAGTAGTGGGGATTGAAGGCATGTTAGGCAATGAAGTTGCTGGTAGTGGAGGCAGCGTGGCTTGTGGGAGTGTTGGNAGTGCCTGGCTTATACTGTTTGATGTGTGTTTCAGATTCTTATTTAAATCTTTATAATTTGTAGTTGTGAGCTGATAGTGGCTCTATTGGTGTTTGGTTTGTACTTTGTATATCATTAAATATCATGTTATGTTTATTTGAGATTGTTTCAGATTTTTAGTGAATTTTACTGCAGCATATTCATTATGATCCATCATGTGTCTGGTTAGTTGATGAAACTTGAAAGGGTGATGTAAATACATTTACTCTATAGCACACTTTATATGAATTTGTTCACAAGAATGAGACAAAAGAGAAGACAAGAAAAAGAGGAAGAGCTGAGTTTGAGATCATAGAATAGGCCTAGAATACCATAAACTTCAATTCGGTAAACACATTTATTCTATATTACACTTTATATGAATTGTTCACAAGAATAAAAAATGAGACAAAAGAAAATACAAGAAAAACAGGTAGATCTGAGTTGAGAACACAAAATAGCCCAAGAATACCATTAACTTCAATTTGCACTAGTTAGATTTTAATCATATGAAGTTGTTCACTACCATTAACTCCTGTTCATTGTACCTTTTTTTTTTTTTTTTTTAATAACCAAGTTTAACTTCCCAATTAAAAGATCCTGATCTCTGTACATCAGAGAAGCAATGATTATTTCTGGGCTCTTTGTCGTCTCTTCTGATCTTTGGTGCCAGTGGCATGACTATTCAAGATATGAATATCACAAATCCATTTTGGTAGAAAAGAGTACATTCTCGAATCTAGTTGCAAAAATTTGTCATCTTTGCAAGTTCTCTTATGAATTACAATAAATCACAAGTATATGCCTATTCATACTATGTTCATTGGTTAATTGTGACAAGCTTATTTAAATTTGTCCAACTAGTAAACTCAGATTTGGTTTAGTGACAAAAATGCAATAGACTAAGGTTTCAATTTTGCAGTTAGCACTCAAGGTAAATCTCCCTTAATGCACGAGGCTAATTGAGGGTGCGTTTTTAAGATTGTTTGGAGAAATACTTCATCTCGGTGCACAAATAGTTGTAAAAAATAAAACTTGTCTAACTAATCAAAACCAATGTGAATAATGCTATAAAAAAATATTGGTTTTGAGAAAACTATGTTTTAGTCCTTAAAGGTACAATGTTTCTCAATGTGGTCCATCCCTCTTTAATTTTCTTAATTGAATCATCATGTGTTTTAATTTCTTTCCATTTGTTTCTCTACAATGCTAAATCTAATAAAGTATTTACAGTGTGTGGAAGTCTTAAATTAAAACAATTAGAACATATAGTATAGTGATTAATAAACAAAAAATAAAAAGTGAAGGAATTAAATAATAACTCCGGTACCATAGCAGCTGAGCTAAATTCAATTAGCACTTGACTATAGTCAAGGGTTTAAGATCTAATGAGAACATTATTGAGATATGAAAAATCGTAATTGCTTAAACCTTCAAACGATATTAATCTCACACTCATTTGGTTAAAGTGAGAATACTTGTAGTATTAACCGAAAAAAAAAAACTACCTCATTTTTTAGTGAATAATTGAAACTAAGATTTGAGTTTCAGATGGCTGTGATTGGGATTCAGAAATTTTCAAAAGATTGCCATAATAAACACATTAATTAATTCAATATCAAAATTACATGATATAGTATAACCAAATTCAACTTCCCAATTAAGAGATATTTCTCTCTATAGTTATACATCAGAGAACAAATATGTGATTAATTTACCAAATCATAACATGATTATTTTAGGGTGGTTCACTATCATCTCTTCTGATCTTTGGTGCAACAAGTGACGTGACTATTGTATCTTTCTATCCGTTGCTCAAGTACGTTTGATCCATTGACTGCTGTTTTATCAACTGAACTATCGTATGTATACTATTTACATGGTTCAATTTGTTTCCTCTACAATGCTAAATGAAGCATTTACGGTCTAAGGATGTCCAAAATCGAAACAACATAAACATATGTATTGAGGCATTTAATGGCAGTTCCTTGATTGAGACTTTGATGTTACTCAAATTGCAAACTGCTGAAGAAAATTTTAGTAATAGTTGTAGTAATTTTCCTGGTTCATTTACTTCAGAAAAAAAGGGGTGTGCTTTGGCAAGAAAGGTATTCATTATCCAAAGGAAATCTGGCTGGAGTGGCATTTATTGAGTTCAAAGGACATATTGGGATCTCTTATTCAAATGTCCAAACAAAATTAAAATCAAACCCAACCAAACAGCTATTAATAACTAGAGAGAATAAATAATAGAGTAAAATTATATTTTTCGTTATTGAATTATTTATTAAATATCACTTTAGTCATTGATTTATTTTTAGTGTCACTTTAATTCTCAAATAATCATATTGTTTGCTAAATCAGTCATTCGTATTACAAAAATGATCACTTAAAAGATTGATTTGACAAATAGAGTACTTATTTGAGGGCTAAAATGACATAAAAAATAAATCAATCATTAAAATGACATTTAAAAAATAATTTAGGGATAAAAATGTATTTAACTCTAAATAGTAGTAGATAGGGAACAAAAAATTATACAAAAGAGGGTACCAAAAAGACACATATCAAACTATATATGCTAGGCAATTGACACACATGGCCAGAGAATGCTAGTTTAAGGATTAAGAAAATCAGTTTAGCATGTCATCACTTATTATGTATATGATTTTTTTAATTTGATTCTAATCTTGCATTTTGGAACACCATCAATTTTAATCTTGCACACTTTCTTCCCTGATCTTGTTTAATTAAATATATTGGTTGCAGCATTCCTTGTTCATGTTTCACACCATGTTTAAACTCAGAATACACCTTAAAAGTATAGTGGAATAAGGAAAATTCTCACAATCACAATAGTATGATTAATATCCCAGAATATAATACATGTAATTTGTAACTAATAGCACCCTCTTGCTACAAAGTACAATAAAAAACAAAGAAAGTAAAGGAAGCCCTCCTTGTGATCTATTTATACAACAAATAACTTAAAACAAATACAAGATAAAGACATATATTGCTGCTAGACCAGAGCACAGCTGCACAGTGAGTTTAGAGTTTAGATTGATACAAGCTCCAAAAGCTGAGGGTGCGAATCATGCTTTCAAGGACTTGTGGTGGTTGCAGGTGGTGGGGAGAAAAATGGGAAGGAGGGGATAGTAGTGGGGATTGAAGGCATGTTAGGCAATGAAGTTGCTGGTAGTGGAGGCAGCGTGGCTTGTGGGAGTGTTGGCATGGTGGGGATGCTAGGAAGTGGTGGTAGAGTGAGCTTAGGAAGAGAGGGTTGTGTGGTTGGCAATGTGGGTTGTGGAAGAGTTGGGATAGTAGGTGTGGTGGACCATTCCAAAAGCCCAAAATAGAACAGAGGCCCAATAAAATATTAAAAACACCAAATGACTCGTAGGCCCATTTTGGATGACCCGTCAGCTTGTCCTGGGTAAACCGCCAAATGACCCAAATTCTTCTATAAATAGTCCTTGCCATCAAAGGTAAAAGGGGCTGAAAATTACTGAATCTATGCTATCAAGATCGAAACATACTAATTTGATTTTCGGAGACCGGAAATAAGAATCTGGCCCACCTTTTTTATTTCAGGTAACCTCGAGACACACTGACCTCGAGACACACCGACCTTGGGACATATCGATCTCAGAGATCTCCATACCTCCAAAAGCCTCTAACATCTCCAAGTTCTGCGTGACGTAACCCGACCTGCAACTCAGGCATCGTCAGTAGGCAAAGATGGAACATTTCCCAGAGGCAATGTGGGCAATGGAGGCAAGGTTGGCAATGTTGGGTTGGGCAAAGTGGGCAAATATGGTGCAGCAGGTGGAGTTGTTTGCGGAAGATTGCGAGCTTCGAGGCTCATGTCCATGCTTGAGAAGCAAAGAGCAATGAAGATAGCTAAGCTAAAGGAATTGTAACAAGCCATGGTGAAGGACTTGAAATATTGAAGATTTGGTTAAAAGAACTAATTAGAGGTTGAAATGTGCAAAAGGAGTTTTGCTGTGGTTTGCATGGAGAGCTCTAAGGAAGGTTTGGGTTTTATATAGATACTTGACAGATATGTGAAGTTTTCTATGGTTAATTATGGGTAAGCTAATCAAGCTGACTTTTCGGACATCTATATTTCCTTTTGTTAACTTGCTTGTCCTATTTTGTCCCCTCTCTCTAAAAATTTACTTTCTTTACATTACAGTTTGTGTTGAAGTTGAATTTGATTTGTTGAAAAGGCATTGGAAAGTTCATTCACCTAGGCACCACCATCTTTGGTTAATATTTTTTTTTTCTTTTAATTAAAAGTTCATCCTTGGGATTGTGATAGCTTTCCTATTAAGGAAACGGGTCTTCAAACTTCAAGGATGATGGATGTTTTGTTGGATTTTTGGTTCGTTAATCACAAAAGAGATGTTGACTAGGTTTATCTAAACCCTGTATTTACAATGGGAATCATTTTTTTTTTTAATGGAATGGTTAGAGAATATCATTTCTTGCCCTTCTGATGCAGGTGGGTCCTGTTGATCAAAATTGCTTCAAATGTTTGAAAATACACATCATATTGTTCCTTGCAGAACACCAATCTAATATTACCAACCAGATAGTAGCAGTCAACAAACGATGAATGAGGAGGTGAACTAAATCCAGAGAAAGCTCAAAGAGCAGAGCATAGCTGATGTACTTAGCTGCATGTTTGACATCTATGAACCATTCTCAGAAGTAATTCACATTATAATTTATTCTTGACATAAATTACTTTTCAAATCTGAAGTATTTAATAAGAGTAAAAGTTTAATGCATCACAAGTTCTTGAAAATTTAAAATTTCTTTTTCCCAACAAGTTAACAGAACTGGTAAAATGTGTAGAAGCTTGNTTTAAAATTTATTTTTTTCCAACAAGATTAACAGAACTGGTAAATGTGTAGAAGCTTGAAGGTATTTCTCTTTTATTATTATTTTTTACTGCACAAGAAATACGAATCTAATTTTTAGGTATGGAAAACATTAATGAAGTTAATTAATTAATTTTAATAATAACTATAGTTTTTGAAAAAATATATGTATAATTTTCCTGTCAAAATAAATAGGTGATGTGAAAGTCTGAAGTTGGTTACACCTAGAAGTGCAAAGATTGCATTCCTTTACCTATGTAAAGGATTCAAAATTAAAGTCACAAAATGACAAGAAAGCAAATTCCGAAAACATGACTAGCTGTGTATATAATATAGGTAAGTAGTTCAACTAACTATACTTAGATCATCTATCCAACTCACTCCTTTCTTTCTATCTGAGTCACTGCCATATCTATAAAAAGCCGATGTATAACATCTTAAAGCCATGCTCACAAGCACATCATAACCATTTCAAAGAGTTGCAAAATCCCATTGATCTTGAGGTTCTTGTCATCTGCTAGCTCCAACCATGGCTTCCCATAGTTTCCCTTCAATAATTTTACCACTTTTGCTTATAACTTTCTCATCAATGACCAGCCACACAATGGTTGTGGGGGCACGTAATCTTCTAGAGACGTTGCCAGAACCAGAGGTACCTCAGCTTCCTAAACCTGAAGTACCACAATTGCCAAAGACAGAGTTGCCTTCTCTCCCTAAGGTTGAGCTGCCACCACTGCCAAAGCCTGAGTTGCCAAAGCCTGAAGTGCCTAAGCCAGAGTTGCCTAAGGTACCTGAAGTGCCCAAGCCAGAGTTGCCTAAGGTACCTGAAGTGCCCAAGCCGGAGTTGCCTAAGGTACCTGAAATGCCCAAGCCGGAGTTGCCTAAGGTACCTGAAGTGCCTAAGCCAGAGCTGCCTAAGGTAACTGAATTGCCCAAGCCAGAGTTGCCAAAGGTACCTGAAGTTCCCAAGCCAGAGCTGCCTAAGGTACCTGAGTTGTCCAAGCCAGAATTGCCTAATGTACCTGAAGTTCCCAAACCAGAGTTGCCTAAGGTACCTGAATTGCCCAAGCCAGAATTGCCTAAGGTACCTGAGGTGCCTAAGCCAGAGTTGCCACAACTTCCTAAGGTTGAGCTGCCACCATTGCCAAAGCCAGAAATGCCTAAAGTCCCTGAAATTCCCAAACCTCATTCAACTGCTAATCCTTAGACTAATATTATGGTCTTCATTGTATTGTCATAATGAAGGGCTATTTAGTGCCTGGCTTATACTGTTTGATGTGTGTTTCAGATTGTTATTTAAATCTTTATAATTTGTAGTTGTGAGCTGAGAGTGGCTCTATTGGTGTTTGGTTTGTACTTTGTATATCATTAAATATCATGTTATGTTCATTTGAGATTGTTTCAGATTTTGAGTGAATTTTAGTGCAGCATATTCATTATGATCCATCATGTGTCTGGTTAGTTATGAAACTTGAAAGGGTGATGTAAACACATTTACTCTATAGCACACTTTATATGAATTTGTTCACAAGAATGAGACAAAAGAGAAGACAAGAAAAACAGGAAGAGCTGAGTTTGAGATCATAGAATTTTGGCCAAAAAAAAAAAAAAAAATACATAGAATAGGCCTAGAATACCATAAACTTCAATTCGGTAAACACATTTATTCTATATTACACTTTATATGAATTGTTCACAAGAATAAAAAATGAGACAAAAGAAAATACAAGAAAAACAGGTAGATCTGAGTTGAGAACACAAAATAGCCCAAGAATACCATTAACTTCAATTTGCACTAGTTAGATTTTAATCATATGAAGTTGTTCACTACCATTAACTCCTGTTCATTGTACCTTTTTTTTTTTTTTTTTTAATAACCAAGTTTAACTTCCCAATTAAAAGATCCTGATCTCTGTACATCAGAGAAGCAATGATTATTTCTGGGCTCTTTGTCGTCTCTTCTGATCTTTGGTGCCAGTGGCATGACTATTCAAGATATGAATATCACAAATCCATTTTGGTAGAAAAGAGTACATTCTCGAATCTAGTTGCAAAAATTTGTCATCTTTGCAAGTTCTCTTATGAATTACAATAAATCACAAGTATATGCCAATTCATACTATGTTCATTGGTTAATTGTGACAAGCTTATTTAAATTTGTCCAACTAGTAAACTCAGATTTGGTTTAGTGACAAAAATGCAATAGACTAAGGTTTCAATTTTGCAGTTAGCACTCAAGGTAAATCTCCCTTAATGCACGAGGCTAATTGAGGGTGCGTTTTTAAGATTGTTTGGAGAAATACTTGATCTCGGTGCACAAATAGTTGTAAAAAATAAAACTTGTCTAACTAATCAAAACCAATGTGAATAATGCTATAAAAAAATATTGGTTTTGAGAAAACTATGTTTTAGTCCTTAAAGGTACAATGTTTCTCAATGTGGTCCATCCCTCTTTAATTTTCTTAATTGAATCATCATGTGTTTTAATTTCTTTCCATTTGTTTCTCTACAATGCTAAATCTAATAAAGTATTTACAGTGTGTGGAAGTCCTAAATTAAAACAATTAGAACATATAGTATAGTGATTAATAAACAAAAAATAAAAAGCGAAGGAATTAAATAATAACTCCGGTACCATAGCAGCCGAGCTAAATTCAATAAGCACTTGACTATGGTTAAGAGTTTAAGATCCAGTAAGAGCATTATTAAGATATAGACAACTATAATTGTTCTAACCCTTAAACAATATTAATTTTACGCTCAATTGAATAAAGTAAAAATATTTGTAGTATTAACCGAAAAAAAACTACCTCATTTTTTAGTGAGTAATTTAGCATTGCTTATAATAATTTTCCTGGTTCATTTGTACTTCGACACTGAGATAACCAAAGTTATAGTTCTGACTGAAATGGACGAGTAATTGTCTATCTACTCTGTCAGATCATGGAATCGGATAAAAGGGTAATCATCTCCTCTCTAACTTTTCTGTGACCTATACAATACGGTCACATAAAACTCGAAAGTTCAAGGGAGACAAAATAGAAAGGAAAAAGATATAAGGGTAAAAAAGAAAAGAAAAAAAAGTAAAATTTAATTAACTAAATGAACAGTATACATAAAAGGCTCAAAGTAAAGGGCAACAAATGGAGGTTCTTGTTAACATGTAGGAACAGAAACTAAAATCTGAACATTAAGCAAGAGAAAACAAGTATTTTATGGTGCAGAGCATAATTAAGATACTAGGAAACAGAGAGTGTGAACTCTGTTTGCTCTGTTTCTTCTCTGCTGCTAGAGGAATTATGGGGTCCATAATATGAGTTTGGGGATTGATTATCAGTTTATCATCCATGTTTAGGTGGCAAACTAGAAGATGTCTCTGTAAGCTTTGTCTAGTTAGTTCATTTCCTCATTCATCTTTTGTTGACTGTAGCTATCTGGTTGATAAAATTAGATGTTTCAAGCATTTGAGAAGCAATTTTGGTCAACAGAACCTACCTGCATCAGAAAGATATTCTATTTTTTGGAGCAACGTGGTAAGATGAAAGGAATAATTATATTATGAGCTTTTAGATTAAAAAGTGCCATTACCCAGGGACAATTCATGTCCTCAATGGGGAATTTATCTAAAACCAGAGGAGAAAACTCAAGAATGTTTGATAATATCAACAAATCAAACTCAATTTCAACCCAATGAGCAATAAAGAAAGAGTTATAGTAGATATGAAGGTTAACAAAAGAAGAAAGCAATCTCATAAAAGTCTCCTAGATTAGATTACCAATAATCAACCATATTCAAGTATCTCCACAAATCTATCTATATAAAGCCCAAACCTTCTATGAGTTTCTCCACGCAAACTAAAGCAAAACTCATTTTGCACATTTCAACCTCTAATTAGTTCTTTTAACCAAATCTTCAATATTTCAAGTCCGGCACCATGGCTTGTTACAATTCCTTTAGCTTAGCTATCTTCATTGCTCTTTGCTTCTCAAGCATGGACATGAGCCTCGCAGCTCGCAATCTTCTGCAAACAACTCCACCTGCTGCACCAAATTTGCCTACTTGGCCCAACCCAACATTGCCAACCTTGTCTCCATTGCCCACATTGCCTCAGGGAAATGTTCCATCTTTGCCTACTATCCCAACTCTTCCACAACCCACATTGCCAACCTTGTCTCCATTGCCCACATTGCCTCAGGGAAATGTTCCATCTTTGCCTACTATCCCAACTCTTCCACAACCCACATTGCCAACCACGCAACCCTCTCTTCCTAAGCTCACTCTACCACCACTTCCTAGCATCCCCACCATGCCAACACTCCCACAAGCCACCCTGCCTCCACTACCAGCAACTTCATTGCCTAACATGCCCTCAATCCCCATTACTATCCCCTCCTTCCCATTTTTCTCCCCACCACCTGCAACCACCACAAGTCCTTGAAAGCATGATTTGCACCCTCAGCTTTTGGAGCTTGTATCAATCTAAACTCTAAACTCACTGTGCAGCTGTGCTCTGGTCTACCAGCAATATATGTCTGTATCTTGTATTTATTTGAAGTTATTTGTTGTATAAATAGGTCACAAGGAGGGCTTCCTTTACTTTTTTTTTTTTTTTTTATTGTACTTTGTAGCAAGAGGGTCCTATTAGTTACAAATTACATGCATTATATTCTGGGATATTAATCATACTATTGTGATTGTGAGGATTTTCCTTATTCCACTATACTTTTAAGGTGTATTCTGAGTTTAAACATGGTGTGAAACATGAACAAGGAATGCTGCAACCAATATATTTAATTAAAAAAGATCAGGGAAGAAAGTGTGCAAGAATTGATGGTGTTCCAAAATGCAAGATTAGAATCAAATTAAAAAAATCATATACATAATAACTGATGACATACTAAACTGATTTTCTTAATCCTTAAACTAGCACTCTGCCCTTCATTTTATTATCTCTGGCCATGTGTGTCAATTGCCTAGCATATATAGTTTGATCTGTGTCTTTTTGGTACCCTCTTTTGTATAATTTTTTGTTCCCTATCTACTATTATTTAGAGTCAAATACATTTTTTATCTCTGAATTATTTTTTAAATGGCATTTTAGTCATTCATTTATTTTTTGTGCCACTTTAGTCCTCAAATAATTATTATATCCGCCAAATCAATTTTTTAAGTGATCATTTTTGTGATACAGATAACTAATTTGGCGGACAATATGATTATTCGAGAATTAAAGTGATATAAAAATAAATCAATGACTAAAGTGATATTTAATAAATAATTCAATGACAAAAAATATATTTTACTCTATTATTTATTCTCTCTAGTTATTAATAGTTGTTTGTTTGTGTTTGATTTTAATTTTGTTTGAACATTTGAATAAGAGATCCCAATATGTGCTTTGAACTCAATACATGCCACTCCAGCAGATTTCCTTTGGATAATGAATACCTTTCTTGCCAAAGTACACCCATTTTTTTCTGAAGTAAATGAACCAGGAAAATTACTACAACTATTACTAAATTTTTCTTCATCAGTTTGCAATTTGAGTAACATCGAAGTCTCAATCAAGGAACTGCCATTAAATGCCTCAATACATATGTTTATGTTGTTTCGATTTTGGACATCCTTAGACCGTAAATGCTTCATTTAGCATTGTAGAGGAAACAAATTGAACCAAGTAAATAGTATACATATGATAGTTCAGTTGATAAAACAGCAGTCAATGGATCAAACGTACTTGAGCAACGGATAGAAAGATACAATAGTCACATGGCAATGGGGCGGGGATGGGGCGGGGCAAGCAGTCCCCGTCCCCATCCCCGGACCCATCTCCGGCGGAGATTTTTCAGCATCCCCATCCCCGCCCCACTAAATCCCCATCTGCCCCATGCCCCGCCCCATTTACCCATATAACCATACTTTTTTTAAATATACACAATTTACAAGTTTAATCTATCGATTACGATTTCTAATTAAAATTCAAGTTTAATCGAACAAGATAATATAAATAATGCTCAAATAACATCATCAAGAATTCAATATATCCTCAAGCAACAACAATAACATAAATAATATTCAAACAAAATTATAAAAATTGTTCTTAAACAATTATAAAAGTCAATAAGAAATCATAATAAGTACAAAAGGCTCCAAGCAATTAAAATAAGTACAATTTATNGCAATTGCAAGCAAAATAAACTTAACCAAATTCTGAAAATTTAGCAGGACTGATACACTATGAAATAAGAGGAAAAAGGAGCATTAGGGTTACAGAAGCATAAGCATTCTTGACCACTATTATGATGACTTATAAGTTGTAATTAAAATAATTGAATAAAACCCTTTCGAACTCAAGATTGTCTTATTGGATTTGTGGAAAGGTGGAGCTTGGGTGTTCTCATCAAATTAACATTGGGGGATGGATGCTCAAATTTTAAAGTAATGCTTTTACCTATAATTAAAAGAAGATTAGGATAGAAAGGATGCGTTTGAATTTTATTACTTTTTCTTAACCCATAATTCAGCAGGCTCAATTAAACTCAAAACACTAAAAGCTTTTTCATTAGGGTGCTGGCTAATGCCTTTTCAAAGCTCACAAATTGCTCTTCAATTGCCCTTGTATAAGCAATAGTTGTATCACATTGAGGGATAGAACCCTTAATGCTCTTGCTTATATGAGACTTAATGGGCATCAAACTTAAGCGATTAAATCATTCCCATTGTTCATAACGAGCTCTTTGGTCTTGGGTACTTTCTTCCGTGGGAATAAGTGGTACCTCATCCCATAGAATGCCAAGTCCAAATTTCAGCATCCAAGAATTAAAATAATTTGTTGTTTCCAATCATAATAGTTATTACCAGTCAACATTGGAACATGAGAATTGTCATTGAGAAAAGCAAGTAGGAATAACTGCAAATATCAAGAATAAAATACATAAATACTATGAAATAAAATAACTTTATAATTGAATTATTTAATGACTGTCTAATAATAAATAAATTCTAACCTTCCTGTGAGTAAATGTCGCAAAAACATACATATAATTTATACAAAACTTTAACAATAAGACTAATAGACATAACATCAAAACAAAATATTCCACACGTGGCATAAGAAAGAATTCTGTCTCAAGGCCTTATCCATTATCTTACTCCAATTAACTCACCAAAAAATAATCACTTTCTTTGTGGAGCTAAGTAATTATTTCAATCAGTTAATTGCATCATATTAGATATCATTTATCTTTATTAATCACTTATGCTTTATGTGATTAAAATCATCACCATAAGCTTAAGATGTTGTGGCTACTCCTAAGCATATGATGATTAAATCTTTAATGATAGCTAATTTACCAACATGTATAATTCGCCTTAAGCACAACATATAAATCCTTATTTTTTCTGTCATATGCTAAATAAACACATATACTACAAATAACATATTGTATCAACTATCAAATTAGCATGTCAAGAGAAATAAGAATTCGGTCAAACATGTTAACAAACTCATTTAATGTAAAAAGAGAGAACATGCTCAATTCGGATTTCAATGAATAATCCAATTTCAAATAGCCATTTTGTTCCATATGCAAAGAGCACCCACATTCAAAGGCAAGACTGAATCTTAGTTATTATATAACAATATTTTATCAAACAGCCACCTTATGCAAACGAATCCAAGAAACCAGAAACAATTTAATCGTAGGCTGAATCCTTGCAAATAAAATATAAGCTCATATGCAATAAGATTGAAACCGAGCATCATAGAGAGGCTTAAAGCAATAGATGTAAAACCCGATTGGCTACACATGCATGCAACCCATTATCAAGAGAAGAATGGAAATCCAAATCCTTTATGCTAAAGTCCAGCAATGATGAATATTTAATTAATTATCTGTTCTTGCCATATGCAAAACCCAATCAGCCGTGTATTTTATTTTCCTAACCAACAATGGTCTTAGGCTCATCAATCAGCCATGTATTTTCTTTTCCTAATCTTAGGCTTACCAATCAGCCATGTATTTTCTTTTCCTAACCGACAATGGTCTTAGGCTCATCAGTCAGCTATGTATTTTTTTTTTTTTCCTAATCTTCGGCTCACCAATCAGCCATGTCTTTTCCGAAACTCAAATTGCATAAAGGCAGAGATATTAACAAGTTCTTATACCAAATGTAAAAATATAATTAATGCACACAATAAATTTATAGTGGAATAACTAACCATCTAATAAATAAATTTTCTTTATTAGTAGGCCACCTTAGTCTCAAAAGAGATGTGGCTAACAATTTACAGTTCATATCATTATATTGTTGTAGCCACGGAAAAAAGAAGAAGTTAATTTCCCGAATTTGGTTTCCAATTTGTTCACAAAAGTGAATCAGAAATCCCTGTTGCTGTGTGCAAAGTGTAATTAATTAAAGAAACAAGACAAGATTAAGTACTTCTAGAAGTAAACTCAACTGGTTCTGGAAACTTGTGGTTTTCTTTTCATAAAACATAAACTTGTGGTTATCTAATTCGTCTCCGGAAGATTTCGCGTACATTGGTTTAGTTTTGAAACATTTTTTTCTTGTCTCAGTCAAGTACGCTATTTTAAAGAGTAGGGTCACCTTAGTCCTACTTTGAAATTGTGTGTCTAAATTTAATGGCAACTCAAATCCAACATAGCCATTAAATTTGTGAGCTACCAGCTCAAAAATAATAAACTTTAAAAAGAAACAAATCTCCCTTTTAAGTTGTACTTAAAGAAAAAGAATTGTAATTTCTGAAAAAAAAAAAGAGAAGTTTTTGTAATTTCATCAAACTTTAGAGGAGGCTAATCTTATTTACTCTAAATTTTTTAGCTAAGTGACATATAACCCCCTTCAAATATGTTCTTTAATTATAATGTGTGCACATAACCCACAAGAAATCAATTATTTTTCGTGTTTTAAATTATTCAGAAAAGTTGGATGTCCTACTTTTGAATTTGCTATGTTATAATAGCTAACCAACCTCAGAATAGTCCAACAACACAACGAGCTATTCAACAAAGTATAGCTAACAAGAAGAAATCTGAAAGGGCCTTTGCCATAAAGGCTATAAGTCATTCTCTATAAAAGGCAAAGACCAGTCTTTGGACTTCACACAAACTGAAAGCAAACTACTCCACTGCAAGTTATCATTCACATAATCACAGTCATTTGAAGCTTGTACTTCAATTAGCCATGGCCAATTACAGGTCCTTCATCTTGGCTTTCGTCATTGCTATTTCCTTCTCAAGCATCAACATCGGCATCGCGGCACGCCATCTTCTGCAAACAATTAATCCTGCAGCACCCAATTTGCCCAATTTGCCACCTTTGCCTCCAATGCCAACATTGGGCAATGTTCCTCCATTGCCTACTATCCCATCTCTCCCTCAGCCAACACTGCCTACCACCAACCCATCTCTACCTATGCCTACACTGCCTCCTCTTCCAAGCATCCCCACCTTGCCAACAGCCACCTTGCCACCATTGCCAGCAACTTCACTGCCAAACATGCCCTCAATTCCAACAATCCCAACCACTTTTCCCTCTATTCCATTCTTCTCTCCACCACCTTCAACCACCAGCAACCCCTGAAAATGCTCTATTTAAGATGGAAAAGCACTAATCTCTGCAGTTGGTTATGGGTTCTGTGATTAGTGGCTTTTATGCTGTTGTAGCAGTACAGTGGAGATATACATAGATGATGTTATCATTGTTTATTTATTGTTGGGGATGAGTAGTTCGACTCTGTCACCTTTGTATGCTTGGGATTTTTGCATTACTGCATGTACTTTGAGATTATATTCTACGTAATTTACATGATTTGATATTGAAGAATGGATGTGTTCCTTTTCTTTCTCTCTCTCTCTCTCTCTCTCTCTCTCTCTAATAATAAAGGTAATTAAATTATCTATTATAGGTTGCATGAATCAACAAGTACACAGGCTAAAAGTTGCTAAGCTCCCAATTAAACCATACTCGGCAGTGTGACAGAGACTCCACTTAATTGGATTAATTTTTAACTTAATAATGTGCCTAAAGTTTTTACTGAAATCATTATACGTGTTTGAATGGAAAAATAAATAAATAAACTTGTCATATAAATACTAATTAATAGCTTATATAAAGAGGATCACAACAAAACAAATATAAACATTCAATGATCGGTCGTCTCTAAAAACAAAAAGGATACTACGAACATCAAGAAACGGCTAAAATAATGCAAAACAGGTTCTCTGAATGGAAAGTATTATTTATTTATTTTAGTATCGTTATTAAAAGTAAATGATAGCTCTAAGGAAACGTAAATTTTTCATTTGTTTTTTGGTTTTTTACAAGATGCATGGTCCCTATGTCTACTCATATTTGTTCAAACTTCGACATATCTTGACTACTTGTATTTCTATTTCTACAAAAAAAATAAAAAAAATAAGAATTCCCATATATAAGAGCTTAATTCAAGTCTCACCTATTTAACTAGAAGACTAGCCAAGCCTACATTTTGTTTATGTTTTTTGGTGGCTAGATAACATGCGATTATCTTTTCTATTTTGTAATTTCACCCTAGCCATTTCAAATGGCATTTAAACTTGCAGGGTATATAATGATCAAGTATCCTTCTCAATTGGGTGTCTCTTTGAAAATGCCAAATCTTCATTTGAGTTGTCTCAACTTGTTGTCAATACTTACATACATACATACATATATATATATATATATATAGATATGTGTGTGTGTGTGTGTGTCCCTGAGTTTCGAAGGAAAGAAAGAGATAAGGCTAGTTGTCAGAGAAAATAACGAAAGAAAGTGATGCATATGACCTTTACTCTGCAGGAGATTGCGTGTGAGATACCGCAGACTTCAAAGAGAAAGCTAGAGATACTCCTCCCAAAGGGCACTAGGAGACTAGACATATTACGTTACGGGCCCTCAGACTAGTAATGACTGTTCGCTTTATTTGTATCAGTATCTTGGAAACGAATATAAACGAAATTTCATTTAGTGATAACAATACTCTCGGTATAATGTACTTAATTTTCAATCTATTCTAATAAGTCTATTTGATTTCAATATTATGATTCATAAACTTATTTATCTATTTATCACACTTTTTGAACTATTTATCTAAATATTATATATATATATTTTTTTAAAAAAACAAAATATTATAGCGTGTCTCCACTAGACGCGTCATGTGAGATACAGTGTGTCCACGTGGCCACACGTACCAGCAGCAAGAAGAAAGAGAAAAATGTGTTGTGAAGGAGAAAGAGAAGATAAAATGATGAAAAAAAGGGGAAAAGAAAAGATGAAAAGATAAAAGAGAAGATGAAAGGATTAGAAAGAGAAAATGTCAAATTGGACATGCCGGATCTTAAGCGGCTTGTTCCCACTACGCACCACGTGGGATTCGGCGTGTTCAGTGGAACCTACGTTGTCAGATTTTATTTTTTAAAAAGTATAATATTTAGGTAAATAGTTAAAAAAATGTTAAAATATATTATAGGTCCTTATATATATATATATATATATATATATATATTTTTTTTTTTTTTCCTCTTTTGGGGTCTTTATAGTTTGAATTTTTTTTAATTAGGTCTGTCATCATCCTCGGTTATAACTTCGTCAGTTTAGTATTGACATGACAAATGGCTGACCTATGTGGCAATAAAAGAAACTAACGTGGTACCAAAATAACACAATAATTGCCACCTCATCAGTTTTTTTATGCACTTTTTTAAGCTAAAATTTGATGAGGTGACAATTTTTTTGTCACTTTAGCACTATATCAACTTTTTTTTATTATCATATAGATAAGTCGTTTGCTATGTTAGCACTAAATTGACGAAGTTATAATTGGGGGTGACAACAAGGACCCAATTAAAAAAGAGTAAAACCCCTTTTTGGTCATTGAAAGATTGTTTCGGTGACACTTTAGTCATTGAAAGATTTTTACCGATAAATTGGTCCCTAAAAGATCATTCCGTCTACCATTTTAGTCCTTTAAGTCCCACTAACAAACCCTAGCGGATGACTAAAATAGTAGACAAAATGATCTTTCAAGGATCAATTTGTTGGTAAAAATCTTTCAAGGACTAAAGTGTCACCGAAGCAATATTTCAAGGACCAAAAATGGGTTTTACTCATTAAAAAAAATCTCAAATTATAAGAACTTCACAAGAGGGAAAAAAAATTATAGGAACCTGCAGTGCATTTTAACCTAAAAAAATTATAGATAAGTAAATAAATTTATAAATTATAATATTAGAATCAAAGAACCTTATCTTAAAAGGGATCAAAAGAATGGAAGATATAAAGGAGAGGAGAAAATAAATATGCAAGGAGTATATGAGAATTACAGGTGTATATTAATGTTAAAAACAACAAAAACTATTTGAGAAATTAGACAGAATTAATTATATCTCACATGAGTGTTTTGTTCTTTGCAATTGTTTTTCCTTTGAAGCTGTGGTGGACCATTCCAAAGGCCCAAAATAGAATAGAGGCCCAATAAAATATTAAAGACACTGGGTGACCCATCAGCCCACCTTTGATGACCCGCTAACTCGTCATGGGTAAACCGCCAAAAGACCCAAGTTCTTCTATAAATAGCCCCTGCTATCAAAGGTAAGGGGATCCGGAAAATTACTTATTCTACACTATTAAGATCGGAACATACTAACTTGATCTTTGGAGATCGGAAATAAGAGTCCGGCCCACCTTTTCTATTTCAGGTAACGTCGAGACACACCGATCTCGAGACACGCCGACCTCGAGATATACCAATCTCGGAACTTACCGACTTCAGAGATCATATTCTCAAGCCTTGAACCTCCAAATTCCGCGTGACGTAACCCGACCTGCAACTCAGACATCGTCACAAGCATTTAACATTTTATCCATTACTATTTTCAATTCCCTCTCTTTTATTTATCATTACAGTAAATTTTAGATTAAACCTGTGAAAGGAAATGGACTGAGACGTAAAGAAGTATATATCAATCAATGGAAACCAAAGTTTATGCAACATACTTGATCAAACATGAATCCTTTTTTTCAACGCGTATTCTTAGTTAGGATCCAAATAATAATGTAAGTGTTCAGTCAAATGATCTAATGATAGTATGACTAGTTAATTTCTAGTAAAGTGATAAACCCAATTAATTAGCAGCAAATTAAGGGTGACTTCTGGTTGTTGTGGTTAGCTATACAGCCACTAACTCTATTAGATAAACCAATAAGCAGATATTCCTCTCCATTTTCAAGCCTAAACCCTAGTGATCAACCTTGAAAAGAAAATAAAAAATTTAAACTAATTGATCTTTCTTCCTTATTATTCAAACAAATAAATGAGGTGGCCCTCCTACTTTTCAATGTTATAGACAACCAACTAAGAGCCCTAACATCATGAAACGAGTTTTTTTTTTTTTTTTTTTTTTTTTTTTTTTNTTTTTTTTTTTTTTTTTTCAAATTGGTGGAAGGTGAACTAACAAATGACATAAGAGACACTTTTTGGTACTTCAAATTATACAAGATTTTCCTTCACATCTTTAGCAATATGTAAGACCAACAATTACCCATTGGCTTCTCATACAAACTCAAAAGCAACATTTCTCCAATTCTTCATTCTTGCAACTCATTCAGACATGGCATCCGACAATTTCTTCATCATATCTTTCTTTCTTGCTCTGTTCTTCTCAAGCATGAGTCTGAGCCTTGCAGCTCGCCTTCTTCTACAGACGACACCAAACTTGCCCAATTTGCCACCTTTACCTCCATTGCCAACACTGGGCAACGTTCCCCCTTTGCCCACTATTCCCATCTCTGCCAAAGCCTACATTGCCAACTATAAACCCATCTCTCCCTAAGCCTATTCTGCCTCCTCTTCCAAGCATCCCCCCACTGCCAACAGTCCCAAAAGTCACCCTGCCACCATTGCCAGCAACTTCACTGCCAAACATTCCCACAATCCCAACCACTATCCCCTCCATTTCATTCTTCTCCCCACCACCTTCAACCACCACTAGCCCCTAAAAGTGATCTGCTCAAGTTGGATAAGCACTAATCTCTGGAGTTTTCTAATGATTAGTGGCTATCATGCTGTTGTGTTCTAGCTATATAGTAGAGATCTAGATGGTGTTATCATTGTTTGTTTATTGTTGGGGATGAATAGTTTGATTTGACTTTTTCATTTTTGTATGCTTGGGACTATTGCACTACTATACTGCATGTACTTTACATTAGTTTGCATAGTTTATATTATTTTATGATGAAGAATGGATGTGTTCCATACTCTCTCTCTCTCTCTCTCTTTCTACCAATTGCTTCTACTGAGTCCATGAAAACAGCTTATAAATCCAAATAAGATATTTTTATCTTATTTCCACATGCAAGGAAGTTAGAAACAACAAATTGTGTTCGGAGTCGGTTTCCATCTTAAATTGGTGTAAAAGGTTTTATAAAAAAAAAAAAAAAATTATCATTCAAAAATTAATTGAACAGAACACAAAAGATTAAGTTTAAACAAACACTAATCAATCATCTTTAGGAAACAGAAGGCAAAGTATGAACTACCAAAAAAAAATAATGTCAACTTTGAAGATCAAGAATCGGTAAATAATGACCAAAAGAATGTAAAACAGATTCTTTTGATGGAAATGTATTACTATAAAATTCACTGTATTCGTTATCGAAAGTTGGCAAAAGATGGAGGAGAAATTTTTTCATATTTACCCCAAAAAAAAAAAAAAAAACATTCGATACAATGTGGGAGGGCAGAATATTTTATTAATTACATAAAAATAATCAACAGCATGCTAAACTGATTTTCTTAGAGAAGTTTTCTGAAGATAACTCAAACTTGTTAATGATGACTTGCACTTTTTTATGCCTTGTTTTAATTTTGAGTACACAAGAGAGGTAACCCATCCTCTTTTCAAAATCTTACTACACTCAATTTAATAAAATTTGAACATTAAAATTTATGTCAAAGGTTTAATATTCTTTTAATTTTTTCAAATCTTTTAACAAACCAAGGCTTTCTATTTTCTATGTTACAATTGCAATAGGAAAGAAATGGGAAAGTGAGAAACACAGTGAAAAGGAAAAAAAAATTCCATTTTCAGGCTTACATTCAGAAGTATAGAAGGTGCAAATGTTTCATCATGAAAGAAAAATCGAATATCTTATTTTTCTCCTGTCCTCAAATCCTAACACTAACACACGAAACTTCATTTCTTTTAAGATGTTTGAATATAGAACATTTTACAAACAACTCAGATCTCTTAGTTTTAGCTCACACCACTTGTCAAGTTTCAAATTAAACCTGTAAAAACAAATGGACCGACACGTAAGAAAATGCCAAGTAATAATGCTAACCAAAGTTTCATTATCCAGTCATAAGCTTGAAGCAACCTGTGTTTCCAACTTCTTGTTTTTCTACATATGACATGTGTCTACTTAATTAGGATCCAAATAGATAATGATGCAACTAATGAAGGTCAAATGAGCTAATAATGCAAGTAATGTCAGTCAAATGAGCTGATGATACTAGTTAATTTCAAGCATTGTGAATCCCATTGGCAGCAAAGGGTACTTCTGGTTGTTGTGGTTAGGTCCACTAAAGAACCACAAACTCAATTAGATAAACCAACAAGTAGATATTCCTCCCCACTTTCAACCCTGATCCCTAGAGATCAAGCTAGAAAAGAAAATAAGTAAATAAAATTAAAATAATTTATCCTTTTCTCTTATTATTCAAACAAATAGAACAGTTGGCCCTCCTACTTTTGATATTTTTGGCCTATTATAGTTATAGACAAACAACTTAGTAGTCTAACAACAGAAATGATTTAAAAAGAAAAAGAATTTTTTTTTTTTTAAAAAAAAAANTTTTAAAAAAAAAACCCTTGGAAGGTGAACTAACAATGATCCTAAAGAAATTCTTTTTGGTTATCCAAATTATAAACGATTTTCCTTCACATCTTCAGCAATATATAAGACCAAGCATCTCCCTTGGCTTCTCACACAAACTCAAAGCAAACACTATTTTCCCAGTTCTTCCTCACTCTTGCTATTCATTAAGCCATGGCATCTCACAACTTTTCCGTCATAGCTTTCTTCGTTGCTCTGTCCTTCTCGAGCATGAGTTTGAGCCTAGCAGCTCGCCATCTTCTGCAAACAACACTAAAATTTCCCAATTTGCCACCTTTGCCTCCAATGCCAACATTGGGCAATGTTCCCCCTTTGCCTACTATTCCATCTCTTCCACAGCCTACATTGCCCATTGCAAACCCATCTCTTCCTAAGCCTACACTGCCTCCTCTTCCAAGCATCCCTACCTTGCCACCATTGCCAGCAACTTCACTGCCAAATATACCCTCAATTCCCACTATTCCCACCATCCCATTCTTCTCACCACCACCTTCAACCTCTAGCCCTTGAAGATTTTCACTTGTTTCAGCCTGTGTTCCTTCATTTCTGGCTTGTGACTTAGTATCACTGATGCCAAGTTGCTTTTTCTTATGGCTTAGCTGCAATATATACATTTCTTTCACTATATATGTGTCAAAGAGTTGTATCAGGTTATCATTGTGAAATATAATGTAACATTTTCATTTTTCTTTTCCAGTTTGTCTTCATATATGAGTTTCTTATTATTGCTTGTACTCTTTCTTGTTTTATAGATTCTTTTTATTACACAACTTTGTCCTCTGCTCTTGACTCTTAACTCTTTCAATATTGTAATACTAATTAGCTATCTAATTTTCTGGATATTAGTCCCAGAGAGAGAGAGAGAGAGAGAGATTGCTTCGAGGTCATGGATTGTAGACGACAACTCTACTGCTGTTCTCCTAACACATAGTGCATATTATTATTTTGTATTGTGGGCCAGCTCTCCTCAAGGCTGAAGCAAATTTTGTGAAAAGCAACAAAAGAAAATTATATTTACATTTACAATCTAACAATATAGAACCGAGGCCATAATTAATATCACACCCTTTGCATTTTTCACGAAAATTTTATTTCTTCTATTTTGCCTTTTGTGGCATATGGGATCGATGTTTGCAACAAATAAAAAAAAAAAACAAACAAACAAACAAAGAAGAAGAAGAAGAAGAAGAAGAAGAAGAAGAGAATATGCGGACCGAGATGTAATGTTTAAATAAGGTGTGACTTTAACAAAATAGGGTATAAAAATAACAACTCCCTAATTTTATATGTTTTATTAATTTACTACACTTAATTTTTCATCCTAAACGGCAATGCTTAAATTTAACATTTTTTTTTTTTATAAGAAATTTGACATTTATTGTTCTTCGGAATATTGAAAGATAAAATTGAATATAGTTTAGATTCCAAAGGTTGACGTATATTTGGTTATATATCAAGTAATTAATATGAAGTATTTTTTTAGATATTACCAAAAGACCCCAGTAGATGGCTATGACTTTTTATCTTATTATTAACCAAATCATAAGAAAGCATACTCCATTTTTAATATATGGTATAGAGACACCTTAGGCTTAGGGTCTAACCAAATAATATTATTTTATTTCAAAAAAAAAAGGTGAACAAGCAAATGATGGGCTAGTGTACTTAAATAATACATTTTGACAAACTATTTACATAAATAGGGCAATTTTCATACTATTTACTTAAATGGATACTTTTGAATATTTTATTAATTTTTTAAAAAACGTATCTAAGAGAAATAGAAAAAAAAGTATGACAATAAACATGCTTTAGGGGCTAAAGTGTGTTCACAAAGAACACGCTTTAGCCCCTAAAGTGTGTTCCTCTCTTTTTTTAAATTAGATGAAGGAAATGAAGATGAGGAGAAATGGTCCTAATGCATGTCTCAGTGTACTTGGTTGCAATATTTGTCTTCCCATTTGTTCATGTGAGCTGTGCGAGAAAGTCAAAAGGAGTATTCCATTTATTGGATGGAGGATATTCAAAAGAACACAAAGTCTTTATGTGCAGCTTGTTTCCATATCCAAACACGAGAGGCTACCTAGCTAAAGCTTGTTTTTAAAAAAAGAGAGGGACATGCTTTAGGGGCTAAAGCGTCTTCCTTTGAAACACGCTTTATTGTGAACACGTTTTAGCCCTCTAAAACATGTTTCAAAGGAACACATTTTAGGGAGAAAGCGTGTTTTTTGTGAACATATTTTAGCCCCTAAAGCGTGTTTATTGTCAGATTTTTTTTTTATCTCTCTTAGATACGCTTTTTAAAAAATTAACAAAATATGCAAAAGTGTCCATTTTAAGTAAATAGTTTGAAAACTGTTTCATTTGTGTAAATAGTTTGTCAAAATGTATTATTTAGGTATATTAGCCCAAATGGATGTTTTGGTTCTTCAAGGCCATCTCTAGCTATATAAGACCAAGCAAGAACTCCCTTGGCTTTTCACACCAACATAAACCAAATTTTCCCTTTACAAATCCAGTTTCCCCAACTTTTGTTCATTCTGCCTGCAACTTATTAAGCCATGGCTTCTGTCACTCACAAAGCATTCATCATATATTTCCTCATTGCTCTATCCTTGTCAAGCGGGAGTTTGAGCCCAGCAGCTCGCCAACGTCTGCAAACAACTCCACCTGCTGCACCAATGCCAAAGTTTCCTACTTTCCCATCTCTGCCTCTCCCTTCTTTTCCAATGCCAAAGTTGCCTCCTTGCCCATTTCTGCCTCAGATTCCTAGCTTCCCCAGTTTCCCATTCCTCTCCCCACCATCTTCACCCTCTATCCCATAAAAAAGCTCACATTTTTCAGTCTGTGTTCCTTTGTCTCTGGCTTCTGCCAACTGTCAAGTGTGTGTGTGGTTGGTTCTGATTGTTGGTTTAACCTGTGTTATGAAGTTGTCATTGTATCTTTGTTGATTGGTGTGGAAAATAATTTATGTTTTTCTCTTTATATATGAGGTGCCCATTGTTGCTTGTACATTTTGTTATAATATTTATCTTTCTCCTCACACTGCAATTTTCTCTCCTTTTTTTGTTTTAATAGAAATGATTTCTTTAAAAAAAATATTTGGGTCTAAGAATTTTTAAGTCAACAAATTTTCCTTCAAAACTATATTATAAAAATAAAGGAGCCTTTGAAAAAATTACATTCACCTTCCATAACTTTAGGCAAATGATCATGGCTCCCTTGCTTTTTAGAAAAATACACTTGGTTACCATATTTGAAATGACTTAAAAGATATGGTCCATTTACACACTACATGAGATATTGCATAAGATTAATTTATACAAAAAAATTTAAGTGGAGTGGGCTTAATTAAAGTTAAAGTGAATCTAATTAAATTCAAGTAATGCTCTTAGTAGAATGTGAATCAGTACATATAAAGATAATTGGTATGTAAACAATATCACATTTGAAAATTTTCTCGGGGTGAAAGTATAAAAGATAAACAAAAACTAATTGAGGGAGCCAACTGCTAATTTTGAAAAAGTAAGAGAGCAGTGTGTCATTTGTCAAAAACTTAGGGAAGATGAATGTAATTTCCTCTAAATCTTATAACCACCTAATTAACCCTCTGATTTTAGGACATCAACCCCACCCAAAGCTATAGTAATCGATCTGCGCAGACAACTCAAATCTCTTAGGATTAGTTGACAACGCTTATCTAATTTTAAATTAAACCTATAGAAACAAATAGACTGAATCGTTAAAAAAATAAATGTCAAGTAAGGCAAAACAAAGTTTTGATTACCCAATCATATGCTTAAAGCAACCCTTTTCCCAGCTTCTTGTTTTTCTACACACGACATGTGTCTACTCAATTAGATCCAAATGAATATTAATCAGCAGAAAAAGGATCCAAATGAAAAATGATGCAAATAAGCTAATGATACTAGTAATTTTCCTATTGTGTGCAACGCTGTTAGCCCAAAAAGGTGAGATTTGGTAGTTGTGGTGAACTCAATTAGATAAACCAACTCTTAGATATTCCTCCAAAAATATAAATAAAAAAATAAGCACTTAATCTTTTTTTTTTTTTTCCTGTTACTTACAAGAGAAAAGAGTTGGCCATCTTACTTTTGAATGTTTAGGGATATTATAACCAACCACCTAAGCAGTCCATTAGTCCAACAACATAATATGGTACAATTTTCAAACACAGGAAGGTGAACTAACAAAACATCTCGAAGGGTTTTATGGTTATCTCATAAAAGGTATCCCTTCACTTCCTAGCTATATATAAGACCAATCATCTCCCTTGGCTTCTCACACAAACTCAAAGCAAACCCTCTTTGCAAACCCTATTTTCCCAATTCTTCCTCACTCTTGCTATTCATTGAGCAATGGCATCTCCCAATTTTTCCATCATTGCTTTCTTTCTTGCTATGTGCTTTTCAAGCATGAGTTTGAGCTTAGCAGCTCGCCATCTTCTTCAAACAACACCAAATTTGCCCAATTTGCCACCTTTGCCTCCAATGCCAACATTGGGCAACGTTCCCCCTTTGCCTACTATCCCATCTCTACCACAGCCTACATTGCCAACCACAAACCCATCTCTTCCTATGCCTACACTGCCTCCTCTTCCAAGCATCCCCACCTTGCCCACTGCTCCGCAAGTCACCTTGCCACCATTGCCAGCAACTTCACTGCCAAACATCCCCTCAATTCCCACTATCCCAACTACTATCCCTTCCATCCCATTCTTCTCCCCACCACCTTCAACATCTAGCCCTTGAAAATGTTCGCTTCTTTCAGCCTGTGTTCCTTCATTTCTGGCTGATGACTTCGTATCTCTAATGCCAATTAAGTTGTTTTTATATTGTTTAGTAGCATAATGAGTTCAGAATTATACACATTTATTTCATTATAAAATTCAGAGAGTTGTACGAGATTATCATTGTACCTTTGTTGTTTGCAGTGAAATACAGTGTAACATTTATTTTTTCCGTTTGTTTTCATAATGAGTATCTTATCATTGCTTGTACTCTTGTTTATTTTATAGATTCTCATTTATTACAAAACTGTGTTGTCCTCTAGCCTTTGCACTACAAAAAAATAAAAATTTTCTCTTGAAAAAATCATGAACTTTTTCACGGAGTTTCTCTTTCAATATTGTGATTAGCTTTCTAATTTTCTTATTATTGCTTGTACTCTTTCTTATTTAGTATTGCTGCCAGGCTCCTCAAGACTGGGGCAAATTTTGGGAGAAGCAACGAAAAGATCATATTTACATTTACAAGCAAACAACATAGAACCAATGCCTTAATTAATATCAACTAATTACATTTTTCATGAATTTTTCTTTTCTATTTTGCCTTTTGCAGTGGATGAATTGTGAATGGAAGTTAATTCCCTCCAATAATCTAAACAGCCAATATGATTTTCATATTCTGATAGCAAATATTTTATTTTTTAAATATACTAGTAATTTACTACACTTAATTAATTAACCAAAAAAAAAATACGAACTAAGTATCCCAAATTCCCAATGCACAGAAAATCAGCAAATCACTAATTCACTAGTAAGTAAGCCCAAAAAATCAGCAAATAAGTATCAAATGAGCAAAAAATATAGTTTGAGCTACCATCCAGGCCAATTCTCAGTCCAAATTTTGGGCTTATTCGGAGAATTAGGTGTAAATTGATCACAGTAGAAGGAGTTACAGGTAGCAATCTGCAAAGCAATCATGAGTAATCAGGATGTCATTTAAATGTTTATTTTCTCAGTTGTCCAAACGTCACCAAGTGCATATATGTTTGTAAGAAAAAGAAAGCCTTTATTGTTACAAAAAAAAAAAAAAAAATCAACACAGAATTTTGAAGTAAGTGAAACAAATCTCAGAAGCCAAACACACTTTCCTGCTTATGGTTGATTATGTTCAATATCTGTTTGTATCAAACACGTTCTATGAATGTTAATTAAATCACAAATCTAAGAAATTATGACCTCACCACAGAATCTGGAGCATCAAATTGTTGGCACATTATCCAAGGGACACCTATATTTTGAGAAACAGCCATGCTAGCAGCCCACATGGCATATTGCTTTCCTTCCTCTCCATAAAATTGTTCATAGTATCCGTATTCATTTTCTATCTGCAGTCATCAGATATGTTCAAAGGACAAAGTAGACAAGCACATTGAAGGAAAGGCACTGAAAATAAGCTGTTTTCTATGCAGAATCCAAACCTAAAACCTACTGTAACCTTTAGTGCCCACTACTAGATACAGGAGAGGAGGCAGTGAGAGCCATTTGAAAGCTTTATGGTTATACATACCTGGGCTAAGATGATGGGAACTCCCTGTCAGGCAAAAGGCTTCTCTTGTTTCATAAGGTTGACTATGTATGTTGTAAACCTCTGCATATGGTACTGAAACCCAAGGAGGAGCCAACTAAGTTCGACTGATCACAGTTATATACTGCAGTTAAATTGATGAACTTGGTATTAGAATAAGTTAAAACTCTAACAGTCCCCCTCACATACCATAAAAGTGGTACCCCCCTGTAATATAGAACAACGGTTGAGGTTTCTGATGCCATGAACAGTGCTTAATAAAGAGTCAAAGATAATAACTAATGTGACCCCCCGTGAAGAAAGTAAGAGAGCCAACTTCACCACCACCATGTTATTCAACCCCATCTCAATTTCTTTGTCTCTCTATATTATCTTTCTGTGTAAATTGTGAAGAGCAGAAGAGGGATGGCAATTGCAGATGGCTAAATATAAGATTTGAACGAGTGGATATAGATAGGTGGGTTTGATTTTCTGAAACAGTTGGAGCACCAGAGACAACGATGTGTCAAGGAAAGTACAATATATGAATGCCAATCAGGGTCCTACATGAGTCATAAACATGTCCTAGAGCTTTTTGCTTACTTGGTATTAACAAGAATACGAACAAATTCATTCATTTAATTTTGATGTACTTCCGTAAAAAACATCTACTTAACCAGACTATCATTTCTTTTAAAGTTTAGCACCAATCATAAAGTTTCCTTTAAATAATTTGTTTTAATAATTTTAAAGATAACCAATATTGTTTATTCAAGGAGGTTTTCAAACCTCCGGGTCTAAGGCTGCCCCCAGCTGGTTCCCTCCTTTTGCCTTTGGTTTCCAGTCCTTCTGAGTTCTGAGATCTGACAAAGACAGAGAAGCAGACAAGGAACTTTCAACTAAAGATGAGTTTAATTTAAAAAAAAAAAAACGAATTCTCTATACTCTTTAGTTTAACCATTTGATTGGAGCAAAACCAAACAAAAACAAAAAATCAATACTAATGGAGCCATCAGCCATGTATAGTATACAGTCAAGTCATCTAAAGTTATTATACTATGATTTAAGAGACTGGATTCAGCCATGTTGTATTGTGTTCTTTATAGATTAGAGAAAATCTATTGAGGGAGGGTGGTAGGCAGACTCCTCCTAATTTTAAGAACGTGTTCAACTATTGTAGTGAAATTGCATTGGTGACTCATTTGTACCTATCAGTTCACAGTTGTAGTTTTATTAGTTGTTGTTAATTAGTGAATGCGAGTTTGTGCAACAAGTTATGTTTTCACGAAATTCTGCAAATTAGAGACATTAAAACTAGGTTTAATTGTAGTTTTGGTCTTTTTTATTTTGGTAAAACAAACTATTTGGTTCCCTATTTTGAAAATAGATTATTTGGTCCCTCTATTTTAATAAAATGAATAGTTTTAGTCTTTCCGTTAGTATACCGTTAAAAACTTAACGAAAAATGTTGATGTTACATTGAAAAATTAAATTTTTATTTCAAATCAGTAATTTAAATGTATATGACATATACATGACTCTTTAAATATCAAAATTAACTTTTACAATAAGATTAAGTAATAATTTTATGGATACGACTTAGTTGTCACAAGTAACACAAGTACCCCAGCTAGATTGTACACGTGGCAAGCTTTGATTTGCTACGTGAATAGTAGAAGGTGAAATGGTAATGGTATAGTTGGTTTATATCTTAATTACTTATTGGCCACAAATAAAAGATGAAATTATAAACCTGACCACAAGAAATCTTCGGGCCACCATATTCTTTCCCTCTACCGAGTCCTGATTCCTCTGTTCGCGAATCGCAAGCGTGGAATTTTGTTTAAAGAAGGTAAAAGACTGAAGAAAGTCTTCAGATAAAAAAAATTTTAAAAAAGAAAAAATTCAATTTACCTTTTTCAATTTAATCCTTAAACTTATAAACGTGTAAAAGACAACTGTGGGGAAAAAAACCTTATAATGGACTGCCCGTCCATTTTTGGACGGAAATTGCCGTCTGCATGTCCGTGATATCATTAATAACTGATTAACTTCATGAGTTAAAAATTAAAATAGAACAAATAAATAAAAACTAATTAAAAATTAGATAGGAATAGGAAAAAAAAAAAATCCAGATACGCAATTAGCTCACGTGAGTNATATACCCTTCTTCCATACATCCTCGTGAGTCAGGCTATCACGTGAGTGAAACTAATTTCTAATTACTTCTAATTTATCTTAGTTATATTTTTTTTAATTTTTTTTATTTATGATACTAATTAGTTATTAATGATATCACGTGACATGCAAATGGCAATTTCCGTCCACAAATGAACGGCAGTCTGTTAGAAGGTGCTTTTTGCACAGTTTAAAAGTATTGAGTGGTAGTTTACATGATTTTAAAGTTTAAAGATTAAACCAGACATTTATGCTAGTTGAATGGAGTTTTCCCTAAAAACAATTATCAGTGGGCTTCTATTACATTTCATTATTCAATGTCTTATGACCATTCACCATTCGCAAAAGTAAAAATATTTTCAAGAAAAAAAAAAAAAAAAAANAAAAAAAAAAAAAAAAAAAACGACGTAAACCATCGTTGTTGTTTACCAAATTCTATCGCCACATTCAATAATACTTTTTCTTTTAGCAAGTAACAATTTACTCAAATAACTAGGCACAAACTAAATTATTACAAAAATCACCTATCCCCTTCCATACCACCTACATGTGTCCATTGTTTATTGGAGGTGTACTATTTAGGACTTGGGGTACTTGTGCCACTTGTGGCAACAAAGTCACACCCTTATTTTATGTATAAAAAAAATCTTTAAATTAAAATTACTACTTAAAAATCTGCACATGCATTTAAAACAAAAAGAAAATAATTGAAGAACAACAAATCAATTGAAAGAAACAAAACAAAACAAAAATGGCCTAAAAGGCTAAAACCCCACATCAAGCATGAATTATAATTTCTAACAAAGTTGAAAAAGTTGTTTGTTTGGCTACCATTCAAAGATAACCAAAACAGGTATGCTTAAATTTGATTTGCACGGGATACATTTACAAGTTATCCACCAAAAAATATTGTTTTTTTGGTTACTTTCTTTCATAATATATTTAATAATTTAATTAAACACTGCATAATATATATATATATATATATATATATATATATATATATATATTGCATAAAAAAAAAATTACTTTATCTTGTTGTAAGGGTTAATTTTAGTATTTAAAAAGTCATGTGTATATCACATGGATTTAAATTGCTGATTTAGAATACAAAATTAATTTTTAAATGTCACATTAACATTTTTCGTTAAATTTTTAACAATATACTAACGGAGATACTAAAACTGTTTATATTATGAAAATAGAGAGATCAAATACTTCATTTTTAAAATAAAAGGACCAAATCATTCGTTTTACCAAATTAGGGGATTAAAAGTGCAATTAAGCCTTAAAACTATGATAACACAACACCATGCGCATGCTCTTTTCTTCCAAACAAGTAGTAATTAAGTAGATAAAAATGACCTTTTAGTTTGCAGAAAGCAACCGCAGGGCCATACATAATACATAGGAACTTTTATTCAGTGGTTTGATTTATAGCAAACCCTTACACATAAAGGTAAAGGTAAAGGTAATATGGTGAGTTCCTAGTTAGCTTTAGTGCTGGTGCTGCTGCATTCTGGGTAGCAGAAGTCGGTGATATCAAGGCAGCGACACTGAGCAGGAAAAGAGCGAGTGCAAACGCAGGTATTGCAACCAGCGTGACAGGTATCTTGAGTAATATCTGCACACCTGCATTGAGGAGGAATGGACTTAGTGCAGAGGCACAGATCACAGCACGCCTCTGAGTTTGAGGGTTTGGAATTGAGAATGGTATAAGCATTGAAGGGTCTAGTTGCCGAGGTTATCAGATCCATGCGAGCATCAGCTACTGCATCACGATCCAAGCGAGCATCAACCTTTGCTATGAGTCCCACAAAGAAAAGCATGAGAGCAACCCTCAAAACCATCATGGCATTCATGTTTATCTCTCTCTCTATTTCTCTCTGTTTGAGTTGTGAATGGCAAGGCATTCTTGAGGGCTAGTTATAGGCACATTTTGAAGGAGGGCAAAGATGTACTTACAAACTATGAGTTTAGTCACGTGCACTTAAACTTTTTAATTAATCTCAAATTGCCAGAAAGTAACAACATTTTGTGTCATTATCGGTTTTGTAGTTTAGCAAGGAGATGTCCGTACATAGATTTTCCACAGAAAAGAGGTTAAAAGTCTTTTGGACGGAACTCCTGCATCTAAGGATAAGGCATTAGTGGCTTAAAAGAAGCACTAGGGACTCATGCGTTATGTGTATAAAATTTATGAGTTTTGGTAGATATATTAATTTAAATAATTTTATATTTCAGTGAAATAACGTAACTGTCATCACAAAACACAATTAATAATATAATTTTGATATTAATATATAAATAATATCACATATGACAATTTTAAAGTTCAAGGCTCCTTGGTCCCTTCCCTTCTCAGTCCACACACATAAGACATACAAATTTTGTTTTTGGTGAAAAATAATATTACTAAAAACTAGAAGAATCCAAAAAAAAAGTACATCAAAGATGAAAGGAGGATAATCCTCAATCCAAACCACAACATCATCAAGCCGTTAAGACCAACGAGCTAATCGATGAGTAAATTAATCACATCACCAACACGACAAATACAAGAAAAAGAACAAGATTTAAATGAAGGTAATATAACTCTAATGTCCTTTATCACAATCACAATATCAATCTCAAAGCAAAAGTCTGTAGCCACGCCTAGGAATAAACAAAAGTCTCACGAGCAGCCACAACTGACTCTAAAGACTTGTTTGCATCTCTGTAGCTTCCCCAAGTTTTCCAAATTGAATATCTCGTGGTCCAAGTTTTCCTGCTGCTGGTCCCCTTTCGTTCCCTCCGTCTCTAATTTCACGCGATTCATATAATATAGACAAGCACGTGTACATCATCGATCAAGATTCAATTAAAAATTGTTGTCTCATATTCTTTATTTTGCCACGTGGCTTATATATGGTACATTGCATTTAGAAATGTGGAATTGCGATGTTGCGTATACCAAATTATCAATCTCCGATTCTGGGTAGAGAAGAAATGACTCGCTTATAGATAGAATTTCCAGTGAGGATGAATTTGACATCTCATCACCAACTCAGCTACATCCAACTGATTTTTTTTTTTTCCTTTAAAATATCTGTGTGTGATACAATCAATGTTATTTTTTTGCCAATAAATATATTTTCGTTAAAAAAATGTAATACAATTTTACTTTCTTATTGAAGGGTTATGTAGAAATTTATATTGTTGTTGTGAATATTTTAAAAAATCAAATCACTCAAAATAATTAACAAAATTTAAGTTTAATTACATAGAAAAATCACTATCAACATTTTTGTAATATTTTTTTGCTTTATTAGAATACAGTGAGTTCCAACAAAATGGAATGAGAAAAGTTATACAAACATAACATAGTTGGACTTTTAGTCTATGCATGCTCACAATCACAAGTGAATTAAGTGTTGATTAATTGAGACCAAAAAAGAAAAAAGCTTTTACAAAGGTACTTCTTTATATATACTAAATTCGAGGAATCAAATAATTTATTTTATTTTTAGTAAAATAACATATATTGTATATCGAAGTATATATATATAACCTTCATATCACAACTAATAATATTTTTTACATTAATGTAAAATATATGTTTATTCCAAAAAAGCACAATACAGTAATACACTGAAAAACAAAAACAAAAATCATTAAAACCATTATTTTATATAGTTTCATATATTTAGTTTCTGCCATACGTTAACATCTCATTCTTATGTCTCTTTCTTGCTAATTGCTAGTGCGTGCATGGCAACTCGCAATCGCCAACTCATTTCTTTTGGATAAGAACTTTTTCTATTTTTTGTTTTGTGACGTGGGCTATAATATGTTCTTCCTCAAACTTACTCCATATATGAAATGGAGTATGATATTTATTTCTTTGGACAATAAATGTATTTAGTAGATAAAGATGGCCCATTGGTAATTAATTTTACAGAGGGCTTCTACAAGTGAGTTTCAGTTCATGTGGTGCAAGTCAAATTTTTTAAAAACATTAATGTTCAAGAGTGCCTAGAAATTTTTTTACATTTTAAGAATATTATTTCATAGACACAAAAAGATATGTCGAACCTTGTATTTATCCCGCATATTTTTGTGTCTGTTATAGTTTAGAAGAATTTTATGGAAATTTTCTCTATAAACATGATATTAATTACAGGTGAATCATGACAAGTAATGAATGTCTCTTAGCTCTCAAGTTGTTGAGAATAAGATGTTGATATTTAAGAGTTAACAGGTTGAGATTTGAGAATAAGTTTTATTCCAACTAATCAAGATAAATAATGAAGCTTTTGGCAAATGGTAATCTTTATTAACTGGAGATTGCTTTTGGTAAATGGTGCATGGAAGGCGATATTCTTCTAATTTCTATTGAATGAAACTGAAAGTGCATGGAATCAATCTAAAGGAAGACTGAAAATGAGTGAACATATATTATTTTTCAAAACAACACTTGAAGTATACAAAGATGACCCCTTAGTTTGCA